>JAVQJF010086248.1:0-18395 GCA_036023855.1 Gadopsis marmoratus
GGTGAAAGTCCTGTTTTGTTTGACCTATCCATCCAGTCTGACCTCCTTCCTCCCTCCCTTTAGAGACAAAATCCAGCACTTCCTGCCCTCGGCTGGTGCCGACCTGTCTTCGGGCACGGTGGTCCTGGAGGCAGCTGTGAAGTCTGGTGTATATTTGAACAGTTTTTCTCTCATCAACCTTCATCAACTAACTTCGATGATTTCTTCATCTAAGCCTTCAGCATGTCTTTTAGATCCCGTCCCAGCTAAGCTGCTAAAGGACGTTTTACCATTAGTTAGCATTTCCTTACTAAATATGATCAATCTGTCCTTATTAAAAGGCTATGTACCACATTCCTTTAAAGTAGCTGTAATTAAACCTCTTCTTAAAAAGCCCACTCTTGATCCAGGGGCTTTTATCAAACTATAGACCCATATCTAACCCTCCCTTTCTCTCTAAAATCCTTGAGAAAGCAGTCACTAATCAGTTATGTGACTTCCCGCACAACAACAATTTGATTGAGGATTTTCAGTCAGGATTTAGAGTGCATCACAGCACAGAGACAGCACTGGTGAAAGTTACAAATTACCTTCTAATTGCATCAGATAAGGGTATTGTCTCTGTACTTGTCTTGTTAGATCTTAGTGCTGCTTTCGATAGCATTGACCGTCACATTTTGTTACAGAGACTGAAACATTTACTTGGCATTAAAGAAGCTCATGAAGTCATTACAACTGAGCTCTACAGGAATACATGGCTCAATAGAGCTATGACTCTCTGTCAGCCTGGCTACAGTGCTGAACAGAAACCTGGGCTTGTTCTTATTTTCCATTGCTAGCAGAACAGCTTCTTTAGTTGTGAGCTATTAGCAGTTTGGTTGACTTCTTCTCTCTCCTCTCATGATAGATGGCTGACTCTGGTGGACTTCCTCAACTTACACAGGTAAGACACAAACAAACAACCTTACATACTCAACAGGCTGCCCTACAATTAAATGAAACTAAAAAATCCAGACAGACCACAAATGCATCATCCATATTTTTTGTTTCTGAAATGTTGTTTTCCAGCCTGGCAAACTGACTGAGGCCTTCAAGTATTTCCTGCAGGGAATGGGCTACAGTAAGTATCCATAAAAAAAACTATGTAGTTAGTGAGAGTGCGATCTTATATGAATGTCTGTGTCTTTGAGCTAGTAATAATTTCTTATAAAAGGCTATTTCAGCAGTATTATTGTAGTAATGTCTCGTGTGTTGTGATGGGATGTATTTCATGCAGAGGGACACGATTTAATGTGTTAATCTTGCCCTCTGTCTCACTTGCCCCTTTCTCTCAGTTGCTTATGTGAAGGATCGGAGGTTGAGTGGAGGGCCAGGTACTTCCTCCTCCCTGTTCACCTCTGACCTCTTATTGCTGCCTTGTTTGATGACATTGGCATTTTGATATTCATTTCATTTGGTTATGAATAACAATACTTTGTTCTGTTATAAAATGTTTACTTTTGCTGTCATTTTATTTATCCCAAGGACATTAAACCCCATCTTTGTTTGATCAAAAATAATTTTTCCTCCTGTGGAAAAATATACTGTCCCCACTTCCCCTTCCCCCCATTCCTTTGCCATTGCATCTCCAATTCTGCTCCTTGCATGGCCTCCAGCTAGCTATGAGCAAAGCCCTTTGTTAACAAATCACTGTATCTTTAAATACTATCTGAACTTTAGAGAAGTAATAGTTTAAGCTTTAAAAGAAAAAGGCCAAAAGAACACTAGAATGTAGTTCCTGTAATCAAATGAGAACTTTAGCTAATTACGCTACATGAACTGCTCAGTGAACACAAATTAAACTAAAATTGTCCTCAGTCCTCAGGTTATGCAAATTATGTGCTACACTGCTGAGCCTAAACCACATAAGCACATTATACAATATAAAACATTAAAAGATGTACAATTTTTGAGACTCAAAATGATCCCATAGGGCTCTAGGCTTAGGGCTTTTGTTGCACATCATACAAAAAATCTGCAGCCTCAATAATAATAATAAAATTGATGCGCTAATTGGGATATGGAAACTCCTTTGTTAATAAGTTAATACATTTTGACATAGCGAACATTTAACTTCCATGAATGCTGAACCATTACACATTAATTTGGCCAACACTAGCTGACATGAAAGAACATTTCAAACTTGCCCAATAGAAACTAATTCCTGAGGATGTCTCTCCATTTTCTTCCTGTATATGTGTTAGATGGCCAATGCCGGTTGATTTGTTTCCAGTTCATAACCTCTACTTCTACTGGTTTACTGATTATAGCCATGTGTAAAGCCAATACTGCCAACTTCTGACCAAACTACGATTTGCAGCGAGCCTAGTTTATTTGCTCCAAACCAGTTGAAATGCAGCTAATTTGCATTTTTTTTGCCATATTTCAAAAGTTTGCATAAAATTTGCTTGACAATGGAATGGAAACACTGCTATTGACATGATGACCACCAAAACAAACTCACGCAGCAATCAGTTGAACTGATATGGGACTTTTAAAGCTGGAGCTGTTTTTGTATTAAGTTGCAAGAAGTCTTTCTTTATTCATTCATTCATTCAATATCCATACCGCTTATCCCGACGGGTCACGGGGGGTGGGGGAATGGGGGAGTGGAGCCAATCACAGGGCAGACAAACACACATTTAGGGGAGACATTCACTTAGTGACAATTAGTGACCTTAATTGCTATTTCTAGTCTACATATATAAAAGGTTACTCAGTTATTTCTTGAGGTTTATTACTGGGAGGGAACAATAAAGGGAACAATAAAACTCATCATTAAAACAGACAAATTAAATTAATTCAGGATTATCAAGTCTTTCAAGCTACACTAATCAAAATGTGTATGTTAATGGGTCAAATGACTGTGTGCACTCTCAAAGCTGTCATTTGCTGTGATGAACCCACACAGAATTATGTCCCGGCTCTGTATTTCAAGAGTGCATTTTAGCCTCAAGTAGCTCACTGTTTTGGTTTTCTGGCCCACAAACTCCCCTCTCATCAATCTTATTTCCAGTCATTCTTGACCTTGGAAACAGCATTGACAAAACAATCTCTACTCCATGCCCACTTGTTCACTGTTATTAATTGATTAATCAATTATTTAGTACGATTCCATAATAATTAAGTCTTATTAGAGCTTATATAACACAGACCGAGTCCCTTTGCATGGTGCTGAATGTGTCTCTGCGTAGACACATTAACAGCTTTAATGAACAGCCCCAACCATTCACTGAGCCTCAGCTGCCTTTTCTCACCAGCTACAAAACGGGACATTCTTGACTTGGCATAGAGTTGGCTTGGACTTGCTCTATATTAACAAATGCTATGAGATAACTCTGTTATGATATAGCACTATATAAATGAAATTGAATTGAATTGAATTGAATTGACTTCTCTACATTAGCATGTGCTCCCTCCATCTCCCCAAAACCAACTTACCACTCAGTTGTTTTTACAAAATGTAATGTTGAATTCTTGCACCACCCCAATCTTCCATCCCTCCCCTATCTTTCCCTTCCTCCCAGTGCCCTCTGCCAGTATGACCCGCTTGGCTCGCTCCAGGACCGCTTCTCTGACCAGCGCCAGCTCCTTGGATGGGTCCCGCTCTCGGGCCTGCACCCACTCCGACAGCACAGAGGGAGTCAGCGCGGTCACCCACACCATGGAGGTGTCCTGCTGAGGAGTCAGCAAGCCATCAAAAAAGAGGGAGGGGCGGTGGTAGAGGGACGGAAAGAGAGAGACAGGAAGGGATGACGGCAAAAAGGAGATTGGGGGTGGAGGTTGTATGAGAAAATGTTTTTTAAAAAGTGAAGGTTTGACTAGTCAGACGTGGTAGAGGGTAGAACGAGACAGCAAACAAGAAGGAAAGTTCCTGAACAAGGTGGGAATAACTCTCTCTGTCTTCATCTATCCCCCCCAAATCCCTCTGTCTGTAAAATACCATATGTATTGCTACTAAAACCCCCAACCACACCTGTCACCCAGCACTTAAAGATTTAGGCAACTGTTTTTGTTCTCTACAGTAAGTGACATTCTTGTGTTTGCTAAATGTCCCCCTCATTCTTTACCTGCACCCTTTTAAACCCCCCCCAAACACACATGCACATGCACACACACACACACACACACACACACACACCACACACACACACACACACAGAGAGAGAGAGAGAGAGAGAGAAGAAAGTCCATCAATAACACAGCAAAATGTGATAATAATATGATACTAAAATCTGTCCGAGATGATAAATGTGCAGGTTTAGGAGGTACCATGATGAAAAAGTGTTCCATCCAGCAGTTTATTCTTTTTTGTTGTACCAGCGAAATGTGAGTATCTCTCTCTGTTGTTTTTAAAGGACGGTGACTTCTCTCTTTGAGTGACAAGTGTGCATCAGAGGGGGTGTGTCCAGATTTTGACCGACAGCAGAACATAGCCTATCGTAGCAGAGTACACCTGTAGTGCTTAGAGAGGACATAGCTAACATAGCTAGCGTACACCACACTGAGCTGCACTTGGTAAAATGTTATGTCAAGTTTGTTAACATTTAAAATGCAAAAGAGTGATATCGTCAGGATACGTGTGGAGGCACGTCTGAGAGAAGTTAAACCCAGACCACCTGTCATAACAGTAAGCGTATTGAAACCTAGACACTACACAACCAGGGAGCTTAGCTGACACAAATGTGCAGCTTCATCCATTTTTACTTTTATTGCATTTACCATGATAATCTATACTTGATAGGGCCAATGCATAACCAAACTTATGTTTGAATAATCTTGATTTTGAGCAAGATGACAATCTGTGATTTGTGAGCCACTGGAGTGCATCTATTGTTTAGTATCAAAAGAGTATAACATTATTGATATGAATGCAATCTAAGGTCGCCAACGTAGCAGCAAGGTTACTATGAAGCATTTGATAGGCATGCAGAAAATTAATAACTTAGAATTGAAGAATTGTAGAATTGAACTTGTATTTTCAGATTTTAATCATTCACCTATAATCACTTTCTGTAAAATTAAGAAGTATTTAACTGCTTAAAAAAGACTATTGAAAAAGCACCAGTATGAGCTGAATAGTTTTATGTATAATAATTGTATGTAGCATGTAAACTGAGGAATATAGTTATGCCTAATAGTATGAGCTTAAATTGCAAAATGGGATGAATATTTATTGAGATTAACCTATTCGCACTAATCTGTACACTGCAGATTCTTACAATTAAATTACTTATGTCACTCCTTTGCCACGGAAGAGATGGATTCAAACCAATCTGTCTCCAAAATAGCATTTTAAAAAGTGGTCCATCCAAAGAATGCTCATTTCCATTAGGTGTGATTCTGTATGGAGCACCACAGACAGGCATGACTAGTTTACTAATGTCAGATTATTGAATTCATTATAAGTTGCCATGATAAGTTAAAATTGTCCCTTAATACTGCCATTTGGAGCCACATTAGTGCAATGTTGCTGAGTGCAGATTTAAGATGTGTCATCTCACATTTCTAAGACAATCCACTACATGATTGTAGACTAGAATAAGTATGTATTAATATGTACATGCATGTGAATGTGAAAGTAATCTTAAGGCATTCTAGTATCTATAGTATCTAGTATTAAGGCATTATTCCTTAGAATCTTACATGTGGCTAGTTCATTAGAGCCATGGATGCAAATCCATAACGCCATTGCATGGGCGTGGTTCTGGCAGAAGTCGGCTCTTTGTGGTCTCTAACATGACAATCACACTCTGACCCAAACCATCCAGACCAGGCCGACCCAAAAAGCTCTCTTCCCGTTTCACCACCAAAGAACTTGCAGCAGCCTTCCCTTACAGCACCTAGGTCCTCTCTGTGGATTTACCAAAGCCATCCACAACCACACACACGTTCCCATGTACACACACACATTTTGACACACCTTCTCAAATGAAAGCTGTGTGGGCTGTGCTTTGTAAGGGAATTAAGCCAAATAAAACACAAATACACAAAATTCACAGGCAAGAAGAAATTCATTGCTATGTGGTCAGGGTGTGGTTTGATGTGTAACCATAATGTCACCAGTGTAGTATGTGTATATAGGTATAGTTTTAGACTAGTGAAGCTGTGTGCTGTTATCTTCTATAATTCTGGACCACCTTGTCATTAGTGATCAGAGATGGGGTCCCCTGGTTGTTGGCTTAGTAATGTACAGTATTCATGTACCATAGTCACCTTCTCCTGTTTCCAGTGTTACAAAAACCCCTTTGGTCCCCTGTAAGAAGGGGCATTGCTTCCAATCGCTGAGGTATGCGCTTTTCTGAGGTCACCTGTAAGGGACGGGGCTTTTTTGGAGCCATTTGGGCACCAAGCTCAGAATGTAGGGCAACCCCCAGCCACCTAAAAAAAATAACCCCTTCCCCCTAATAAAATTTACAAGGTGCCCCGGCTCTCACAGGCAAACCCAGTCGCACCCTAAAGGGCTATCAGCTGAAGTCACTTTTTAAAATGTTATGTAGTATTAGTCATGTTTCTGAACACCAGGGGGTCCTTGAGAGCAGCAGACTGATAGACAATACACTTCTTGCAAAGAAGAAGAGATGGGATCGTCACCAAAACAGAGAGAGACATTCTGACCTGAAAAATAGTGAATGGATGGAAAAAGAATGTGATTGTGTTAAACCTGGATAGATTATTATTGATTTTTTTCTTTTAAATAACTTCAATTCAGTTTTATTTATATAGTGCCATATCTTAACAAAGTTATCTCATAGCACTATTTCATATAGAGCAGGTCTAGACCGACTCTATGTGCAGAGACCCAAAAATTCCTACCATCAGCAGCACTAGGTGACAGTGGCAAGGAAAAACTCCCTTTTAACAGGCAGAAACCTCGAGCAGAACCAGACTCTGGGTGGGCGGCGGTCATCTGCCTCGACCAGTTGGGTTGAGAGAGAAAGAGAGGGCGGGGGGGTGGAGTGAGAGAGTGAGAGCAGGAGGAAAGAGAACACACAGCAACACAGTACAGTTTCACATACAGATGTAAAGCAATAGTAGTAGCAATGGTACTGATGTTAATACAAGTAATAGCAGTAGCAATACAATAATACTAATGCTAACGAGCAGTAACAATAATAGCCGCAGTGGCTGTTGAACAGGAGCATGGGGGCAGCAGGCGATCCGCATCGAATCCAGAGATCCAGACTCCACAGATCCGGAGGCAGAAACACTCGCAGAAGGAGAGAGAGAAGGGAGAGAAAGGGAAGCAGTCGAGTTAGTTACAAGTATTAATGGGATAAGAGAGTGTACAGCTGTAGAGGGTGAGGAGGAGGGATGAGCTCAGTGCATCATGGGAAGTCTTCCGGGAGTCTAGGCCTATAGCAGCAAACTAAGGGGCCCTGCTATAAGCTTTATCAAAGAGGAAAGTCTTAAGCCTACTCTTAAATTTGAGGAGGGTGTCTGTCTCCCGTACACAGACTGGAAGCTGGTTCCACAGGAGAGGAGCTTGATAGCTGACGGCTCTGGCTCCCAGGCAACAAAAACTTTGTGATTATTGGAATTTAGAATTTTCCAGTGTCCCAAATGGCTGCTTTTACTCTTCACTTTTCAAAATGCAAGACACACAGACAGATAGACATTAAGAGAGAGAGAAAAGGCAGAGCATGAGGATAAAAAAAAGACTTAATTGTCCCAATCTACCTTTATTTAGCTGGTATTCTTGTATAGTAAACGGCTACAAAAACAAGATGTAAGAGGCAGCGGTGGTCCAAGCTTTCCCATCCTGTTCAATGTTTTGTAGTGAAAGTATGATAATACTTAAGACAGAAAGTGTTGTTTTTAATGACTTTGGCTCACACAGAAACAGCTTGAAACCTCTTTTATCTGCCATTTTCTCTACAGTTTGAAATGCCACTTCCCTTGTACTCACGTTCATCTCACTGCCGTCTCTGTCTGTCTCTGTCGCTTTGTTGGCCTACACATTGTGTCACCAGCCTCTGCTTCGCACTTGACAGCAAGGACCGAAAGAATGACCAGGTTATGACATCCTGGAAAGTGGTTATCGCTGTCTCTTTACATTCTATCCTTTGCCATGCAGGTGCAGTGAAAAACCAGTAGGAGGCACTAGTGCAGTGACAGGCGCATGACTCCTCACCGGCTCTCTCCCTTCCTGTCTTTGTGTTGGTAGATACACATGAGTAAACCTGAGTTACTGCTATCAGGGGCTGAATCTGACCCTGTGCCACAGTCTCCCCTGCAGGAATGCTAAACCAACCGATGAAGGCACACAACTGAGAAAAATTGGGCTTGGTATGCGTTCCCTGATGTTACTGGCAGTATAATGACTAGTATAATGCTGCTTTTTCAAGCAATTCTTATTGTGAAGTGAAAAAATGTGTTATGACAAAATACCAGGAAAGGCCGGTGGATGAATAGAACTCTCTTTATAAAGAAAGATAATAACAAGAGAGGCAAGCGTTCCCAATGGAGCCAAAATGAAAGCGTTTGACTTCATGATGAAAACATAGCCCCTTTTTCCTTGAAAAGTTCATCTGCCGTGTCCATCCACCCCTTTGTCTCAGAAGGGGTCTATTTAGTAAGCTAAGTGACCCAGGCAGAAGGATGCCCCGTGCCAACAACACACCCATAACAAGAAAGCTGTGCCTAATAAAGAAGGTACAACTCTTGGTCTTTGTCTCTCTACTTATTTGTCCTGTCCTTGTCCCTGGATAAGTGCCTAGGCAAAGCCATAATACATCAAGCAAGCACAACAAGCATTCCATCACCTGTGAGAAAGATGAGTATGAATGTTTGACCGTCAGCTGGAAACAGAGGCAGTCAACTGAGTCTACGTGGAGTGACTGCAAAACAGAAGCTAAGCTAGGAAAGTGAGACTTACAAACTGAATCATGTCGAATTTACCAGACTTATAAATGCCCTAGTTAAGTGCGATATCATCCACGAGAAAAGGTTCACTGTTGACCAAGATAAAGTGATTTCTACGGGTCCCCCTCCTACTGCAAAGACATCAATACTAGATAAAAGCCACTCAAAGAGCAGATCTTGTGAGAAAAGCTTGCAGCAACTGATCATGATTTATGATGTCCTGGCCCTGCTGCGGCATTATTAGCCAGATCAGCTGTGTAAAGATGGAGAAAAAGAAAGATGGAGAGAGAATGTCTGGCCAACAGCTGGAGCAAAGCTGTATCCATGAGGAGGTAACAGACCACTTATTCATTCCTCACATTATGGATGGTAGATAACTAGCACTCTCTCCCCCAGGATTAGCCATATCCAGCAAGGATCTTTACAATACTCACGCTATAGGCCTAATACAAAATTCCAAGTACACCTTCTGTTATCCATGAGGAAATTCAGCTTTTAATGATTTCTATAAATACAACTTAGTAAAATAAGCCTCTTTTATATCCTAAACTAAATAGCCTCTGTCTGACACATTGGTGCCATAATCTGTGCAGCACACAAACACTTACCCCACACTCAGTGAATGTCGCCTAGCAGAAACCCCTGACCCTGTGCCCCCGCAGCCAAGGTCCAAACGGGGACACTCCAAAACACAAGGCACTTTCTTTGTGTCCAGTGCAGTCTTTCTTAGGAGGCCTTTATTTTCCTGTCTTGGCTGTTTCGCAATCAGAGCTGTGCAAAGTTTGGAGTCAAAGCAGCCTAACAGTCCAAAGCCTCAGACCAGACTGAGGGATTGATAGCATGGACGCTTGTTGCCAACACAAAAAAGGAGCAGACACTTCATCTCTGCATCTTCTTAGTGAAACGCCACAGCCCAACAATGTCTATGCTTTGACGAGATAACATTCTTACGGAACAAGTTGGGGGACGGGGTGTCAGAGTCGGCTGAGAAGTGACAGGTGAGAGAATGTCCAGGCCGGCTGATATCACAGGAGATGCTGTCAAGAGCCTGAAGTTCACGCTCAAATCAATCCACACAGACATGTAAAGATTAATCTAATTTAACCATGAAACAACTCAGCTGCAACAGTATAGCTGCCAAAGCAACACTCCAGATCAAGAAATGCTACTTTGCAGCTGACCCTGACCGCTGACCTCCTGGGGATCGGTCAAAAGAGTTCTCCTACCACTTCAATTCAAGTCTTACATTATTACCAATTCAGCACTATTCAATTCTACAAGGATAAGAAAAGCACAAGGGCCATGGCAGCATTTGAATTGGGTAAGTTCAAATTAATATTTAGATAATACCTTTGAGCTGAGAGTCGCTGAAAAAACAGGTGAAGCAGTCATATACATGGCAACTGTAATGTGTCAAGTTTAGGAAAATGCATAAAAACAGTTCATTTAGAAATGGCTGTTTTTCATTGTTGTCTGATTTACTGCTCATCTGGTTCTTGAACTCCTTTTGGGTCTACAGACCATTTGAATCTCAGTCATCCGTTGGGCCAAAACATCCTCAGCAGTGATATCATCCTGTTGCATCAACTTCTATCTTCCAGGATTATGTAACCCCCCCCCCCCCCTTCTGTATCTCAGCAACACAAATACAGACTTAAATTTGACTCGACTCATTTGAACCCCACTCTGTTGCTGCAAGAATGTCGCAACAAACAGTCTGTGCCCAACAGGGCGGGCATGGTCAGCTCATCCCTTCCGTTGGATAAGTTAAGGCTTCGTGGGATGGGAACACAGACATCCCCCTCTGAGTAATGTGTTCAAAGAGGAAGCATTACCCTCCTGGGGAGAAAGTGCAAAACAACACACACACACAGGCTTCCACTTCTTGTCACAGGGAAATTCTTATTGGACCTTGGGTATACAGTAACTTGATGGCATTAGAAAATAAGCTTACATGGAGAAATCAAGGAGACATCAGTTATTTTGTTTCTAGAATTTGCTAGAGTGTCTCAAAACTTATAACTGGGGGTTTATTTAACACCTGTATGATCATATTCTTGCCCCTTTAGACTTGTTGCCACATTCCCATATTTCAGCAGTTAACTTGGTAAGTACAATGGTATTAATCCCGATGAGAATGATGACAAAAACTACAAAGATAGAGCCAAGTTGCAATATATCTGAAATATCCATTACGCTTCAAACAGACTACATATGTGCCTGCAATGTGCCTCAACTTTTCACCAATATTGGATAAAAGCATTTGTAAAACATTAAGCTCCAAAGGATAACTTTCCATGTGAGCAGTAAAAAATGACTAACATATAAATCACAATGTGGCCAAGTATTTGGATAATAAACAACCTGATGTCAATAAGTAATTTTTCCATTTTTCCAGATAACGTGAAAATCAAGTTTCTGGTTCGCTGCGAACCTCCACATCTACAGAACTGAGCATGCTACTCACATGTTGTTAAAGGCATCAGCTGCTGAGTTTGTGACAACTTTCTCTCCAGCGTTACAAAGAGCAGAGGACAAACTGGACACAGGTTCACGACTGAACTCTTCAACAGCTATCAAAGCTTGAAAAAAGGCATCATCTGCCTCCTGCTGAAGGGAAATAGAAGAGATGCCGGACACAAGTTCACCATGTAACTCTTAGACACTGTCTGTCGGTGCTGAGCAGCAGCATGCACAAGCCTACACATTCTCTGTCACTCCTCCTCCGGTGAATGTGCGCACAAAAGAGCTTCACAGTCGAGCGGAGGAGTCTGCCTTTAACTCCTCCAATTCCTCAGAGGAGAGAGAGATTCTGAGCAGAGAGCGTCTCTATTAGTACTTGAAGAGATGTAGTACTATAAGTATGCCAATAAGCAGTCTTTAATGCCAATTATAAGCAGTAAAGACTGCTTAAGGTTTAACACAGCCATGGTTTTGACCAAATGACAAAACTCTGTTCAGAACCAGAGGGAAAACGAGATATAAAAATGGCAATACACTGACCAGATGGGTTAAGTGCTATTTTTGTTCTGGTTTTTTCACAGCCAAATCCACATATTAATGAAAAGGATCTATACAAAAGCACAGCAAAGTTAGGTGCTAATATAGATTTGTGTAAATTATATGAATATATTTTATGTAATTAAAAAGAAAACAATATAACACAAAACTGTAATGTAGCGTCACCATAGCGTGGAATGTAGCAGATTTGATTAGACTGGTGAATGATTCAGGTGACTGACGGGATCAACTTCTAAAAAATGTGTCAAGGAATTCGTCATTTATAGCAAATGGTAAAGGAAGCAGCAAGGTAATAGTGTCAGGATATAATGGTTGCATTGTACACCTGCATGAATATGATTAGATGTTACTAGTCACGTCTTCAGTTGGGCTTCTTTAAGTGCCTCATTCGTTTCACTGACACACTACACTGGCACAGCAGGGGTGCCAATGCAAACGGCTCCATCAGAAAAATGCTGGGTCATCCACGTTGAACATTGCTAGACTTTGGCCGCAATGCCATCCGACATCATCTGGCAAAGCCTCTTGTGCTTTTTTGCTACGCAGTGCTATTATCAGTTTGAGTGCAGATTCATGGACTGCGGCAGAAGGATCTAGATTGGTGATTTCTATTCTATAAAGAAAAGAACTATATTGAACTACACTATATGGACAAAAGTATTGGGTCACACACACACACACACACACACACACACACTATATGGACAAAAGTATTGGGCCACCTTCATATTACACCTACAGGAGCTTTAATGACATCCCATTCCAAATTCACAGGCATTAATATGAAGTTGGTCCCCCCTTTGCAGCTATAACAGCTTCCACCCTTCTGGGAAGGCTTTCTACAAGATTTTGGAGGGTGTCTGTGGGAATTTCTGCCCCTTCACCCAGAAGAGCATTTGTAAGGTCAGACACTGATGTTGGACGAGAGGGCCTGGCTCGCAATCTCCGTTCTAGTTCATCCCAAAGGTGTTCAATGGGGTTGCGTTCAGGGCTCTGTGCGGGCCAGTCAAGTTCTTCCACACCAAACTCATCCAACCAGGCCTTTATGGACCTTGCTTTGTGCACTGGGGCACAGTCATGTTGGAACAGAAACTAAGTGGCCAAGGCCAACCCCAGAAAAACAAGCCCATAGCATCATCCCTCCTCCACCCAACTTTACAGTTGGCATAACGCAGTCAGGCAGGTAACGTTCTCCTGGCAAACCCAGACCTGTCCATCAGACTGGCAGATAGAGAAGTGTGATTCGTCCCTCCATAGAACACCTTTCCACTGCTCCAGAGTCCAGTGGCGGAGTGCTTTACACCACTTCATCCGACGCTTGGCATTGTGCTCGGTGACCCCGCTCTGTAACTTTACGTGGTCTGCTACTTTGTGGCTGAGTTGCTGTGGTTCCTAAATGTTTCCACCTTGCAATAATACCACTTATTATGATTTTATGCACTTATGGCAATAGGACTGAATGAAACACCTGAATGCAATGATTAAGAGGAGTGGCCCAATACCTTTGTCTATATAGTGAATGTAGTGTAGTAAAAATTGCAATATTTCACTCTGAAATTTTGTGGAGTAGAAGTATAAAGTAGCCTGGAATGTAAATACTCAAGTAAAGTACAAGTACATCATATTTGTCCTTTTTGTACTTAAGTAAAATGTACGTAATTATATTCCACCACTGCAGTGCTTTCATGCAAGATTTATATAAGTACTTTATAGCTGGATTTGTATGGCTACACAGGTTTTCGTAAATCAGTCAATGACGGTGACTTGTTACAGTGTGGCATAATGGGAATACCATCTCACTCAACAGGGAAGTGGATGTCAAGTGAAAGATGATTTGGCTTTACGCATTGCTGTGTTGAGGGACACTCTGTTTGGAATGTGCAAGGTGGTGTCACTTGATGTTATCAACAATCCATAGTCATGTGTTGACACCTGAACAGTGAAGGTGTGTTGACAGGTAAGGCCCTGCAAGATAATAACGTCACATCATCTCTCAACAAGTTCCAACAGTGATGCATGTAGAAAATATTGATGATTCATAGCTGTGCGTAGATGATCTGCAACAGCATACTGAAGATTCAGGCAAATATTAAAGTTGTCAGGCCACAGGAAACACTACTAAAGAGAAAGTTCTGCCACTCAGCTATCCACTAATAAGATAAATGTCTTGGTCATCTACAGATGAAGCCAGATCAAGAAACAGCACCCTGTATGTACAGTACCCTGAGTGTTTTTTAACCACGTGGCTCAAGGGATGGCGATGTCAGTCTGTCAGTCGGTCGGTCAGTCCATCACTTCGATCCAGACTGAAATATTTCCACAACTGTTGGATGGATTGCTGTGAAATTTTGTTCCGAAATTCATGGTCCCCAGAGGATGAACTGTAATAAATTGGTGATCCCCTGACATTTCCTCTAGCTCCACCATGAGGTCGACATATTTCGTTTTGAGTGAAATGTCCCGACAACTATGGGATGGTTTGCCATATAATTTTGTAGACATTCCTGTTCCCCATCGGATGAACTGTAATAACTAGCATGCTAATATGTTAAACTAAGATGGAGAAGGTGATCTGCTAATGAAAACGAAAATGCGCGTTAGCATTTAGCTCTAATCAACACTCAGAGGCTCACAGAGTCGCTAGCGTAGCTGCAGACTCTTTAATTAATGAGAGCCAGTGTCTCAGAGACCAGCCCTGAGTGTCTTTCAACTATAAGGGACACTAAATTGTAAACTTAACCAATATGAAACGCTCCAATGATCTTCCACATTCACAGAATATCATATCTTGTTCTTCTTCTGGGTTAAGGAGGGATAAGTATTTTCCATGATAGTAAACTACAGGGCTTTTACAATCTAGCACCACTCATCAGTCACATCTAAACATCAAGCGAAGTGACAGACACCCAGAAATCCTACACCAGTGGCCTTATTACTCATGCAAGTCAACAGAAGCTGTAGACTTTTGTGCAAGCTGTCATCCTGTGCGTTGTCCTCATGGTGAAATGAACTTATCCAATTACTCTTTGCCTAATCAGGCTGTTTTGGTTCCTCTCCTCTTGCAGAGGTACTCCACAGTATAAACAGTTCACTTACGCCACACAGAAAGGGGCTAATCAGTGGAATTATTGTTTTGCTGCTCCAATTTACCAGCTCCCTGTTCAGCACTGATTGGAATGAAAATTTGCTATTGTCTCTGCATGAACTCAGAAAATATAATGCAATGTAATCATTTTGTTAGCTGCAAGAATATACATACATTATAAACACTCAGGATGTACAGTTTTGATACACTGTGTTTCAAATAGAAAATGCATACGAGTCTGATGTTCAATTCGGTACATATTAATTAGCCGTGAAGACGTTTAAAATAGGTTCACACGGTTAATAAACCATTCATGATTGGTATAAATCACTGCTAATGAAAGCATTAGAAATGACTATATGTCAGTCCATTTATTAAAAATGTTTAAAACCCCTAAGGCAAGCACAATCATTTGGTAACACATTTTTTACTTTTGTAAATAAGTAATTTAGTTTCTAACTATTGTTATAAATCCTCCATAAAAAGCTGATAAATCAGAATTTCAAAGAGGCTTTCAAAGAGCAGGAGCAGCTGATCACTCACTATTTAGTCATCAGCTGACACTCTCCTCTGACTACCTCATATTGCAAAGTAATTTGCTTTAATTAATTTTGCCTAATTTAACATTCACATCTACTTTAGCGCCGTCCCATTCAAGGCTTAGAGCTGGAGAACAAATGCACAAGGTGAAAAAGAGGAGAGAAATCTGAGGGGGAAATCTCCACAATTAGTCCTTTAACAACTGGGTCTGGGTAGGACTCTGTGAAGACAGCTCTTATGAGGCTGCGGTGCCACACAAAGCCACATGCAAGACAGTAAAAACATGCAGGAATAAAACAGAAGAAAGCAGTTGGAAGGGCCCAGTTTCAGGTTTCAGTTCTGCTTCACAATAAAGATTTTACTGCTTCATTTCAAATAGTGTATGTTTTGAACACACTATTAACAGCTCCTCCTTTATTAACAGAACAAAAGGATTAGTCCTGATTAGGGATCAGGCTAAGCTCTGCATAATTCTGGACTTACAGTGGCACTGCATGCTAGTGTAGCCTGAGCAGATATAACTTTATGAACTGACATTTAGAAAAGAAAATAATTTTGAAAGAAAAATTTAAACCTCACCATGCAAAATTTCACTGCAACACATTTAAAGACAGAGCCTTCAGTATAACAAACATTTTTAAAATGATCAATCTATCTTCAGTTAGTAGATGTATAACGTCTAACTCTGGCTTACATCATTACTTTCCTGTCAGGTACACAGACAAAGCAGTCATCTGAGTCAAGTCAAGATCAATACTGATTGAGCTGCTTCTTCTGATGTTGCTACCTGGGAGGATATGTGGTCAACATAATTCAGTTAAATTACTGTATTCATTGACTTTTAACTTCCTGTGCATGTTTTGACATGCAAGATGGGTAAGAGCACATCTAAAGAACTTACATTCCTCACACCGCTTTTAAAATGTTCATGCAAACTCAGAGCCGCAATTCTCCTGGTATTCAGAGCAGTAAAAGCTATTTTATGAGTCTGTCAGGAAAAGCACATTATGGATGTCTTCCCAGCATAAAAACACTGGCAATGCACACAAGGGTATTTATGTTCATTCAGGAAATATCTTCTTGACATTCATTTTAGGATACATGAAATTGACAGCAATTTGTAGTACGCTGCTTCTGTAACAGAGTTTGTCGCATATTCAGCCTTGTTTCTTTGCGTGTGTCAATTATGGCAAATACATTGGCTGCTAAAAAGCAGTTTGACACCAGAAAGTGGTGGGTTTGAGCCCTTCAGAGATACACTCATGTTTTCTACATGATCCCATCTTTCAAAATAGATCACAGTGAAATCACAGTGCTCGATAGTATGAATATCAGTACCTCACAAGGTGTCTCCAATTCCTATGTAATCTACTGTCAACTGCCGTGTCTCATACCAAACCTAGTATTAAAGGTGCATCTTTCCACTATGTTTGATATCACTGACTGAAAAAAGAAAGAAACTACACGTAGGAGAAAGCTGTTCAGACAAGCCTGATCTATGTGCAGTTGAAAAGTGAATGGGAAACTGTGGAGGTTCCGGTTTTCATGAACTCTGGCAGAAAACAACAGTGTTAATTCTCTTATCATTAGCTTAACCTCTGTCATTCCATTTATTTTGTTAAACCGTGGAGCATGAGAGTGCCTTGATTGAAAGAAACCGACATATGCACACCACTGTTGTCCCACATCATTCAGAGAACAAACCTTTTTAGATCCTTAACTACTATAGTGCTGCTGATTGCACAGACACCAGCAATTTCCTAACCAACCGCCACCTGAACAATGACGTGTTCAGCTTTCAGGCCCTCCAGCCTTTCAAAGGTGAATCATTGCACAGTTAGGAGCGAGATCTCCATAGCAACTCGTCTTTGAAGGGTTTAGAATCACCATCCAATAATTCTATGATCATCGGGCCTTGCCATTCCCAGTGGTTCTTTTCACAGCGGACAGGCAAGGGGGGCATGAGGAGGAAGCAGAAAGATTCTACAGTCTATTTCAGGCAATTCATCTTCCAGTCCCATTAGAATTCAAAATATTGCGACCTTCAATCACCGAGCATGTTATCTGGAGCTGTGGCGATCTCCAGTCAAGATGGGTAGACATTTTGCTCTAATCATCCACGATGAGTGGAGGCTGACAAAAACTCTTCATTCGCGCTGAAGCAAAATGCTCATTTAAATGCTGTGACAGCACCTCAACACAGCCCGAAAACACATAAAAGGAGGACGATCCCCACAACTAAACGATCCAAATTTAGAATGGCACTACCGGTTAAAACGACAACTAACGTAAACAAAGGATCACATACAGCAGCTTTTTTTTTTTTTTTTACTGATTTGCAATGCAACATTGCTGCTACACAAAAGTCGGGCAGGTGCTAGGACCCAGCTGTGACTGTTGTACAATGCACAGTATTTTTGTCCAAGTATGGTGTGGGAGGTGGGTTGCATGCTCCTTAAAAACCAGCTAACATCGCTATAACAGAGAGGATCGTGGCTGAACATTAAAAGAAAACAGATTAAAAATATAAAGAAACAATATGATGATACAGTATGGCAGGTATCTGTAGGAGTGTAAAAGCACTGCTTAAAGTCATTTTAAACTTGGTGTTTTTGTGTTGTTGTTGAGTTCACCACATTACACAGCCAAGTATGTATTTGTCCAAATTCATCATCAAATTAGAGATAACTGATCTCTGAAATAGGGGCGGCTGTGGCTGAGGGGGTAGTGCGGTCGTCCATTAACCCCACGGTTGGTGGTTCGATCCCAGCTCCCGCTGTCCGCATGTCGAAGTGTCCCTGGGCAAGACACTGAACCCTGAGTTGCCCCCGGTGGAGGCCAGCATGGCAACTGTGTCCCCATCGGT
>JAVQJF010086253.1:0-20443 GCA_036023855.1 Gadopsis marmoratus
TAAACTTTGACATACCTGCATAAATTATTTAAAAATTTTTTTCTTTTAGCCTTTTTTTTTTTTTTTTTTTTTTTTTTTGTTCGGTGTGGCGTTTGGTCAAGCACTTTTTATGTCAAACAGTTTGATTTCTGGTCTGGTCCTGTGTGTGTGTGTGTGTGTGTGTGTGTGTGTGTGTTATTGGTTCCTATTTTCTTGTTCTCTCTGGATAGTGCCTTTCTCTCTGGTGTGTCTCTGACCTGCTACTTTGTGCCCCCTCCCTTTATGGGGCCTGCCAGTCCTGCAGCGAGAAACAGTGTACATAATCCAACCTGTCCCATATGACAATACCCACTCCCCCTCCCCAAAACACCACCACTTCCCGAACACCACCACCTCCTCTCCTACATCATCCTGCCTTCACCTTTATCCTCACCAACATGGAACTCTTCTTATTTAAGCGTCTCTTGCCTTGTCTTACCTAATGATACTGTTTTGTTTTTGCTTTTTTTTTTTATTTGCATTTGTTTTTTGTTTTTTCAATTAATAAAAATGCAATTATTAAAAAATGAGAAGTTTTTTTTGTTTTGTTTTGTTTTTTTGTGGTGTGTATTTTAGAAGACCCACAGCTCATGGGCCTGAGTGGTAACTGGCTCCTATATTGACAAACTCACTCAGTCATGTTCAGCAGGCACGAGTAGGAGCTGTTCAGTCATCGTCAGACTGGTTCTGCACCCCAACCGCTCCATCTCTATAAATATGCTTTTCTTACTGTGTATTTGAGATTTTAAGTTTAAAGGACCAACGTGACATTTTGGGTATACACTTGTTTGCTTTCTTGCCGAGAGTTGGATGATGAGATTGGAGAAAGTATTTCTTTTAAAGATCTGGAGTAAACAAGTGTTTACTAGAATTCAAGGGTACTATAGTAACATAATTTTTGCTAAACTGTAGCTACAGGATAGTTGCACATTGAATTTATCCTAATTTCTGGTGAGGTATGTTTATTTTTCCTTTAACGTTTGAAACTATTGAAATGTTTGACGTGCTGAAATATAATGCAATAGTGGAAAGAATCGATGGGAGTCAGCCAACGACCTCAGTTTTGTCTGTTACACAGCGATATGTATGTATATCTAAAATTAGCAACCCTGTTCTAGCATGTGCGTGATGTTTCTCAAATGTTACATAGTTTTAGATTCCCACTGTCTAGGCAGTACAGTGGTTTCTATACATGTCGGTGCAGTATGATAATCAGCTTGCAGACTTGGAACTTGCTTGCGATGAGTAATCCATCACCTTGAATATCACACGAGCCGGGGGTTTTTTTTTTGTTTTTTTTTTTTTGCCAGAACCGTTGTTGCTTGTTGACGCAGTTGGAAAGCACAGCTTGTTTTTCATTTGTGGATGCTGATTCTGTGTTTGTGGGCATTTTGGAAAAGCAGGGATTTGTAGAGCGGCTTTCATCCTCACAAACGTGGGAACATAAATGTCACAAAAAGAACAGCTTTTTCGCAAATGTCTTTTCCAATAAACCCATGCTTTGAGCTGTGGATAACACCCAACCATAATGATCCATCACTGTGAAGGCTGCAACTGACTAAAGGATTATTTTTTTTATTCCTTCCTGACTCAGGAGTCGCAGGAAAATACAGTCAAAACAGTTTAGTATATTTATGTGACTTATAGGACTGCATGGCTGCTGTTCTAAGATGACATCCTGACCTTAGATGATTTTTCCCATCCAGATGCAGTTTAATGATAGTGCTGGTGTTGTATTCACCTCTGTGTATGATCTATAATCTGCATACTACAGGATTAGCATCTTTGACCAAAAGGGAATTCATCCAGACAGCAGAGCAGAGAGTCAGTCAGTGGGTTTAGTTCAACGTCGTTTCAATACATCAGGCCACATTTCATTATGAAACCCTTCTAAAGTGTCTGCCTCGAGGTGCAGATGATGTGCATGTGTCATTCGATGTGAAGAGGAAGCTCATGATTTCATCTCTTGAAGGGAAGCCTGAGGGGGGGGGGTGCTCTGCATGCAGCGCACTGCTGCGTTAGCCACGGTCTGATGCACCGCCTGCTCCACATTTTGACTTTCAGCACTCAAGAGTGCCGCTTTCACTCTTCTCTTCAATCTGGCGCCTCTCTGCCTCCGTTTCTGTCGCCGACTGCACACACTTTTACACCAGTGTTGCTGTCCTCTCTCGGGCCCTCTCATCTGGAATGGATTCTAGTTATGAAAGATATCAGGCTGCTCCAGTGCTTCTATTCATCTTCATGGGATCTACCAGTAATGTTTACGCTGCAGTCTCCATTGACCACTGGCAGTTATTCAAGTAAAATAAATACAAGCGATTTCTGATGTACACTATGTATATAAAACTCTAAAATAATGAGTCTCATAATTGTGGGAGGCTTTTCTAAAGTGTAAGGCCTAAGAATAAACAGGGGTTTTGCCTCTCTTTCTCTTGCCCATATGGTGCCGCTATACAGTAGCAGTTGACAGCAGCAGTGCCAACATTAAAAAGCCTGCTGCTCTCCACTGCGTTGGGGCATTTTAAGATGATTTGAGGATTTACAAGTGTGGAGGACATTTCCTGCATAATTGAGAAGATTATGATCAGCGTGTGAACTAGTGACCTGTTTGTGCCAATCCCTCTGCACCATATTTATAGTGATATTTTCAGTCTAGACACGCATGCAACTGCACAGCCGTTCACAGATGCACTGTGAGGTAAATAAAATTGGATGTCTGGATTTGCTCGTTTTAAGATATGAACCCAGTTTGGGAAAATACATTTGCAGCAGGATGAGATGGGACATCATCACGGACTCCCAACTGGGGATGTGAACAACAAAGACCAATGACTGCTTCTAGTCAGGTCCCACCCCTGGAGAGGCCTCTGGCCCTGCACCTGGAAGCAACCCCGGTGCCCCCATTCGCAGAGTCGGAAGGTAATAGGTAGTTGGCTTGTTACAATCATGGATGGATTACTGAACAGGTACAGGCCCAGGGGCCCCTGGACCAAAGCCTCTGTGTGAAGTGACCGATGGAAAGTCAATCAGATGACTACAAAAAGATGCAAAACGACTACAAAGAGACATAAAATGACAATAAAAAGATGCAAAACAACTAGAAATGGATGCAACATGGCCAGAAAGGGACACATTTGTAGTAAGGTGGGTGTCTTGCTCCTATGTTGGAGGGGTGGGGAGCATTTTGCATGTCTGTGTGGCTATTACTCGGCTGTAGGCTATTTGAAGGTACAAATAGAAACTATTGATATTATCTCATATTTGAAACTGAATTTATTATTTAGTATCCATACATTTATTTATTATACTGCATTGACAATGTAACCATTAATAATGTACAGAACCAGGGCTTTAAATATGAGTCTTCGCACATCTTTACTCAGTTTCACAAATGTGCGACCCTTCTGTAAAGCTGTGCACCAATCTGTCACCAATCAATCACCTTTCTGCCTCTGACTGCTTCCCTCAGCTTGAGCTCTTCAGAGTCGCATTTCTGCCCACGCGTACTGTGGTTAACGATGTCACATGAGTGGGCAGCAGTCTGCACTCCCTCATTTAATATACTGAATAATGAAAACATGGAAACACCTGTGTGGGCGTCTGGTACGTGATAGGAGTTATCGGATCACTCGTTTCAACGTTCAAAAACTCGTGCATTCGTCCATCCGGCATGTAAACGTTGAGACTTTCAAACACAGGTAGATGGCACGAGCTCAAACACACTGCCACGTGCTCCTGCCCCGTATTGACCTTCGCGGCTGCTGTCAGGGTCATATTGGGGGATGCTGCATCAAAAGGCCTATACTTTCCCGAGCCTCCAGAATTATGCGTCAAACTCCATCCCAGCATCGTAGCGGGGCAATTTAACCTGTTTGACTGCTCTTCCGCCGGTTTACTGCTGCTGCCGAATGTCTCACAAATACCCCAGATGCACGGCAGTGAGGGGTGAGGTGTGGGAGGAGAGCTCAGCCTTTAGCATTGAAACACAGCAGTAGACAACATGTTGAAATAATGTAGGTGACCCAAGTCTGTTCAAGCCGACTCGGCATCCCGTCCTACTATTCAGTCATTTATGGTGCATTACTGCCACCTACTTGCTGATCGCCACACTGCCTGGAGAAATCCAAGATATGTTTGTTTTTGTCACGGTTGTTTTTAATTATAATAACCACGTATGAGCATGCAGAATAAGAGACCCCAAATAATATGTGTGCAAACGCTACGACAACGGTTTAAAAATGCTTTTGAATTTGGACTCGACATAAAATCCCTGGCAATGCCCTGACGCCGAGCAGTGGGGGGCGCTGTTTGATTACTTTAAACCATTAGAGTACAGTCACCGAGGTCAGCCGGTGTTGCATTGTTACCGTAAACGCGACGTTTGGTCAGCAAAACGTCGTCGCCTGTGGAAACGTTGCGCTAACGCGGAATGACACGTTTGAAATTCGTGGTTCAAAGACACCATTTGAGTGAAAAAACATCAACCAAAAAAAAAACAAAGAATAATTCGTTGTCGGCAGGATTCGAACCTGCGCGGGGAGACCCCAATGGATTTCTAGTCCATCGCCTTAACCACTCGGCCACGACAACTCACACCAACCGTCCTCATACACTTACAATTCATTCCTACATCCATATTACTAAAGCGATGACGTACAATGGGTCGAATCACTGGTGTGACGTAGCATTGGTATATAATTGTACGGTCATAACGACTCGAGTGACCTCACTTTTCATGTAGAACGTGGTCTTGACTTCAGGCCAAACTTTGATTGACTCGTTACAGGTTAACGCGTCAAGAACATAAGCCTCTGACGCGGTCATGTCCCGAAAAATTCCAAACGTTTTTTTTTTTATTATTTTTTATTACAAACTCCGCCAACCTGCAGGTTTCCATGCGAGCGGCTACCTGGACACTTTACGGCTGACTTCAACAACGTGTGCACAGGGTTTGACCTCGTTTGCGTCACATTAACTGCGTTACGCCCAGCGGCGTTTGCTTCCACGACAGCCAGGCTTCACCGCACGATGCTCATTAGAATTGAAACCGTAACTCTTTTTTTTTGTTTTGTTTTTAAAGGGGATAGAATGCTGTCAGAAATGCGACTTAAAATGTGAAGCTAATTGCGAGTAATATCCCACTTCGGCCACAGTCGCCGCCGAGCTGGGAGCGCTGTCACCACGTGACTCCTTCAGTGCGCGCCTGCTGTTTGTTCAGCCAGAGAGGCAGAGAGGAAGGAAAAAATGGCGGCTCTAGGCGAACCGAAACGGGACGCCGGGCTAACGTTTTGAGCTTTCACACCCGAAAAGACACGGGGGCTTCTCGGGTTCGCGGCACCGTCTGAACCCCCACGGGTCCAGCTTTGCAGGGGTGCCGTTTTCGCCCGCGCGCGTGCAGGCTAGACACACGCACAAATTGGGAGAGTAAAATAATAGCGTTCGCTTATCATGAGAGGAAAGAGAGGCAGGCCGCCCAAACCGCTACAAGCCGAGGAGCCATCTCCAGCTACGGCCCGGGGCTTGCGACCCAGGAGGAATCTGAAGCCCCGGTTGAGGGACAGCGGGGATGAGGACGCCGAGAGCCCCGCAAGGGAGACCACCAAGTCCGCGAAAAAGAGGAAAGGGGGACCCGTCACGTCAACACGGGGCAGGGGACGAGGTAGAGGTGGCGGCGGTGGCAGAGGAGGCAGAGGGGGTCGTGGAGGAAGGCGGGCGGCTGCGTCCAAAACAGTGGTGTACGACGACCACGAGAGTGAGGAGGAGGACGACGCTGTCAGTTTGAGGTCGGAGGAGGACGAGTTTATTGAGGAGGAACCTCAGTCCGAGGAGGATGAGGCCCTCAAAGGGGAGTCTGATTGCCTTGAAGATGATGTGCTGGACGAGGAGGAGGCGGCGGATGATGCCAGCTACTGCACGGAGAGTAGCTTTCGGAGTCAGAGCACACACGCCAGCACTCCGGGTAAATAAACACCATGATTAAGTGACGGCTACGGTGTCTCAAAATACACGACAGGGGTTGATAAACATCTCCCGAAATGCTTCTGGTGCTGCTGATTATTGTTTTAGATCCGTGCAGGAAGCAGGAAGGTTATTGTTCAAAATGGAGAATGCACACTGTATGAACACAGGCCGCAGTCATTAATGCTACTGCAGGTGGATTGAATCGGTACCTGTATCACTAGCTTACCTTGGTGCCATCACCGTGTGCCACCACATCTTTAAAGCACGCCTTTCGAGTAATTCGCACCACATTTTAAGTGCCACCGCGAAGGCCTCTTGCTTTTAAGTGAACAACTTAGCTGCTAGCGTGCTAACGTTAGCAAGTTAAATTAGCTCACGCTGCCTACTGTCACCCCCTAAGTCTGTGTTAGATGGACAATTTTACATATGTATAGCTACCCTCATCACTCACTACCCTTTTAGCTGAATAAAAAATATTAGTTTCGGATTGAAGCTGACAAAAAGAAAGAAAATGGCTAGCTAACTAAGTTAGCTTGGTTAGCATACCTGACGTTTGTTATCACTTTTACCAGCTTTAAGTTAGTTAACCCGTAACTCGCTCCAAAAGTCGCAAGAAAATGACAGCTAATGTCGTTCACGGTGTAACACCGAGTAAGGGGGTTATAATGTGTGGCCTGGCTAACATTCACATTATTAGCCAGTTGGACAGCTAATGTTTTCCTGCAGGAGGACGAGGCAGCCCCATTGAGCTAATGACACTGGCCATGTGTAGAGCCGGGCTCAGCCGAAGTAGCACACTTGAAAGGTTTGCTACAAATATGAAATTATTTATGCTATTCTAGATAAATAATATGTTGAATGGTACTGGCAAGCAAACCGCACCAGTAGGTTTGAAAATACAAGTACATTGAGAAGGTATACGCTATATATCCTACTGAATGTTGGTTATTGCTATATAGGCCTACAGAAGAGCTGGGTGACACTGATAAGATTAAATATATCGGTGTATTTTCACTCAGTAGCTCAATACAGACAATGTGACACTTTGGAATTGTGACTGTCCACTCATGCAACCACAAATATATAACTTTTTGAATGTTCTCCCTCTGCTGTAGCCTATGGATCAAAGCGATCTAATTATGGTTTACTAATATCCTTTGTGTATCCTGCAGGGAAGAAAAAGGTGCGGGCTCCCCGACCTCGGACTCCCATTCTGGAAGAGAAGGAGATTCCTCCTCTTGAGCTTCCCAGCACCTCTGAGGACCTTCTGGTGCCTAATGAGGAACTGCTCAATGCCACCTCCATCTACGAGGTGCTACGGAACTTCAGCACAGTGCTGCGTCTCTCTCCCTTCCGCTTTGAGGACTTCTGTGCAGCAATGGTAGGCCAGGAGCAGTGCACTTTAATAGCAGAGACCCACATTTCCCTCTTGAAGGCCATCCTACGTGAGGAGGACTCCTCCAACACTACCTTTGGCCCTGCTGACCTCAAGGACAGCGTTAACTCCACTCTGTACTTTATTGACGGCATGACATGGCCTGAGGTGTTGCGGGCGTACTGTGAGAGCGACCGGGAGTACCATCATGTCCTGCCATATCAGGAGGTGGATGACTATCCCTACGGTCAAATTGAAAGTAAGATCAAGGTGCTACAGTTTTTGGTGGACCAGTTTCTCACCACCAACATCGCCCGCGAGGAGCTGATGTCTGACGGCAGTATGCAGTATGACGACCACTGCCGTGTGTGTCATCGCCTGGGTGACCTGCTGTGCTGCGAGACCTGCTCAGCAGTCTACCACCTGGAGTGTGTGAAACCGCCACTAGAGGAGGTTCCAGAGGACGAGTGGCAGTGCGAGATCTGTGTGGCACACAGGGTGCCCGGTGTCACAGACTGTGTGACAGAGGCGCAGAAGAACAGGCCCTACATCCGCCAGGAGCCCATTGGATATGACCGCCATCAGAGGAAATACTGGTTCCTAAACAGAAGGATTATTGTGTAAGTGAGGACCCTCGCTGCCTCTGTGTTCCACTAGAATTACATTTCATTCTGTGCCAATGGCTTTATTTCCATAAACGGGATACAGAATGTGCATTAAGGTAGCACCACAAATGAAAACAAATGGGATTAACCAGGTGAAAATGCAGTGAGATTCACATTATCACCAAAAAGAGAGACAGGCACAGACAAACAAGCATTGTTGGCACCAATACAGTGGTGTCCAGCTGGTAACTTGATTAAACACGCTACCACCCTTTTACAAGTTATTCAAAGCAGAGGGCACAGGTAGGTATGCAATGTTATCATGCATCAACTCATATTTTATGTCTTTTCTGTTTAAATTTGGCATATCGTTCGCTATATATTGGTATCATAAAATAGAATTATATTCTTATTAATATAGTGATTCGGATTTCAGCCATTTCAGTTTCTGACAAGTTCAGATAGATCTAATTGTATAAAGATGCTTAGTAAGCTTATATATTTAGTATTATACCTTAATGCACTGTGGGAAAATCTGAGGTGCTGATCTTAAGCATTCATGTAAAGTATGTCGCCAAATTCATGAAGCAGTGAAAAGGTAACCGCTACGTTACCTGTGTGACCCATGTAAGTATTGAATAACAGCCTTATGAAACACCTGAATCGCAAAAGGTCTTGTTGTTGTAAAACCAAATGCACGTTTAAATATGACAAACATACACACCTATAATTTGGACAAATAAAAAAGAAACGCATGCAAACAAAATTGCAGCCACTTGAACACAGTTTCCGAAAAGGTACTCTCACATTACCAGACCTGTGTCTACGCTGTGTGTGAGCTGCTGCGAGCTACAATTCAAAACAGCTGGAGAGTGAAACTGAAATCACTTGACACTGGAGTGCAACATGCTTCCATGAATTCAGTCATTTGTTTGACCAGAGATTAAAGGGGAGATACTGGCAGTGATGGTGTTCTGTTTGAACACTTACTTCACAAATAAGAGGCTGGCTTCAACTTACTGTATCTGACGGAGCCTTTTTAATGTTACGGTCAAAAGGCACTGAGCTGAACTGCACCAAGAAAATATTAATGAGTAGATAAACTCTACTAGAGTTCACAGTTTAGCCTGTCTTTGACGCTCACTTCTATCTTGAACCTGATTTTCTTTCTTCAACAAATGGCTGCTATCATTCTGCGTGAGTCAGCTTGCTCCTGCAATTGCATTATAGTATGGAAATTAAAGTTTTTTGTACATGGTTGTCCCTACCTTTTTTCTACAGGTGCTATACGGTAGTTTAGATAATCCAACCCAAAGAATAGAGGATAATGTTTCTTTAACATAAATTAAAGCTCTCAAAAATCTGCAACACAGTGATATTGTTTTACTAGGTAATAAAAATAACGTAAATTAGTGTCATGCCTTGTGTCATACACTGAACCGGTTTGTATTGTGTTAGTTAAATTATATTTTAACAGTGAAGTGGTGGAAGTATTTTAACAGTTCTATTCTGCTGTCGCTCCCCAGTGAGGAGGATGGGGAGCATGAGAAGAAAAAGATATGGTACTATAGCACCAAGGCGCAGCTGGAGGACCTCATGGAGTGCCTGGATAAGGAGTACTGGGAGATGGACCTCCATGCCACCCTAGAGGAGATGAAGGAGGAAGTGCAAGCCCACATGAACATCACAGAGGACCTTACCAACAAAGCCAGAGGAACCAATAAAGCATACCTCACTGCTGTCAACGGTACGGATCTGATAATGTCTCCATTCCCGAAAGTAGGGATACATTGGAACCCGTTGGTGGTGTAATCTGGTTCTGGTGTTTGTGAGTAGGATGTACTCCTTGTTCATGTGAGCAGTGCCTGTGTTTGAAAGTGACAGGGGGATTTCATTGATCTGACCATTAATGATCAGGGCACGTGTGACTCAAGCTGTGAAGTGAATGTATATATCTCTGTTCGTCCTGCAGGGTTACGTTCAGAAACCGCTTAAGTAAGCTTCAGATAACATAGTCCCTCCCCTCAGTCAGCAGTGTTCTGCTATGATGACAGTTGACTCTGAAATGTTAGGTGCTGCCTTTTCTTCCTGCTTCACATACTCTGACAGCAAACCCCCCCCCCCCACACACCTTCCTCCAAGGAGGCAGAGTGGTTAGAAGCCTTTTAATTGCCATGCCAGCAGCTTCCGTTTTGGTTTGACAGGTTGACATATCTGTTTTTGCAAGTTTTTCCTGTGTTTGTCACAAAACCACCCAATTTGAGTTTGCAGAAAGACAGTGGGGTACTATGTTTTGCTGGGGATGTGCCTCTGGCATTCTGTCAAAAACTAGTTTTGTTTGTTTTCTAGCCCAAAATGGTGTGTGTGATTTATTGGTGTTGCCTGTATATTTCATCTGTTAAAAGCCCTCTGCTGTTGCAGCAGGGCGCTGCCTGCACCTTGTTTTTCTTGCTTTAAGCTGGTTCGGACACCAGTGAAAACCTTTAACTATGAGAAATTTTGGCCTTCTGAGGAAAGTAAATCTGCCCTGTCATGGATGGGAATAGCATTTTTTGCATTAAACTCTACATATAAGACCAAGTTTACACTAATACTATGTTCTCAATTTATATATAATTTGTCAGATTAACCAGTCAAAGGTCACCTGGAACTTAAAAGTAGGTGGCTGGTTAGGGTGCTTCTCTCAAATATTTTTTGTAGCACTGGAATGATTAGCGAAAGACAGAAAATGATCATTGTTATTACCGTCGGTCATTTTGCAATCAAAAACACCAAACATTTTCTAAATTAAGGCCTCTCAATGTTTTGGACTGATGGTCAGACTTAACAAGGAATTTGAAGACGTCACCTTGGGCACTGGGAAATTATAATAAACATTTCTCACTATTTTATAGACAAAAGGATTCATGTTGAATCAAGAAAACAATAGGCAGATTAAACAACAACAAAAAACTGAAAATGATTGTGCTTCACAATATTTAAATGTTTTTGTCTGATTAGCATGAGCAGGATGGACTGTATCTATGCAGTACTTAAGCTAAGTTGTTCACCTGTGGACGAAGAAAGTGTTTATTTGCTATGTGGCGAGCTCGTCCTAACCTGGAAGAAGTAGTTGCTCAAGACAGATCATTTACATTTGTTTAACTGTTCCATCTAATGCCAAGTCCTTCATGGTGTTGCATGGATCTGTAATAGCTGCGTTTTTTAAAATGACCATGTTTCCTCTTGTTTGTAGATGTGATCATGGAACGTGTGAAGGTCAGGCGGGAGGCACAGGAAGCAAAGATGCGAGGAAAGCAGGAGGCAGAGACGGGATCTGTGAAGACAGCGGAGGACACTGCCAGTTTCACCTCGCAGCTCGACAACGGAGAGCACAAAGACTCAGAGGAAGCTGCTAGTTCACAAGGTAAAAGTCAACTTTATATACAGTATTCTGTAAACCAGTCTAGCTCTCTTTAACTCTTTCATATGCCATTTCTTCCAAAGTAGCTCCCAAACAGAAGAGTCAGTAGTACTGTTAATATCAGGTGTATTATTCCCACAAAGTGAAGTGCTCTTGTTATATCGATCAGCCATAATTTTATGAGCTCTGACAGTTGAAGTGAAAGACATTTGACAAGGGCCAGATTGTGATGGCTAGACGACGGGTCAGAGCATCTCCAACACTGCAGCTCTTATGGGGTGTTTCCGGTCTGCAGTGGTCAGTACCTACCAAAAGTGTTCCAAGGAAGGAGAACCGGCGACAGATCAAGGTTCATTGATGCACGTGGGGAGTGAAGGCTGGCCTGTGTGGTCCGATCCAACAGAAGAGCTACTGTAGCTCAAACAGCTGAAAAAGTGAATGCTGCTTCTGATAGAAAGGTGTCAGAACACACAGAACATCGCAGTTTGTTGCATATGGGGCTGAGTAGCCGCAGACCGGTCAGGGTGCCCATGCTGTCCAGGGTTCGACATTAACCATGGCCCTATGTGGCCACCAAATACTCCATGTTGGTGGTCCCCTGTGGCCACCGAGTTTTATCCCTATACTGCGAGCCTTCGCCAAAGCAACATCACGTTTCCACAAACATCCCGATTCCTTTGCAGCTTTTTGGTTAAACATTCAATAATTTTATCTGTGTGAGGAAGCGAGTGAGCGTGTATGAGGCAGAGATATTTTCATGTATTGAAGTGTCACAGTCAAGGGAGGCTGTGTTAAGTTGCATTAAATTGCCTTTCCTCGGTTGTTTTTACTTAACTTTACATTTGGGCCACCAAATTTAGGGGCTTGGTGGCCCGTGGGGCCAATGCTTAATAATATTAGCGCCTATCCCTGCTGTCATAATGTTGTGGCTGATCGGTGTATATGGTGTGGTGGAACTGTGTCAGTGACGTCTCTGCAGCAGTGTATCTATTTACCTCTATTGACTTGCTGATGAACAGTATTGTGACTCCGCTGGTGCCGGTCGTGTATGTCACACAGCTGCCACAGTTGCCCCTGCTACAGAGGAGAGCCGTGCGTCCGATCCTAACCCTGGCTCGCCGACCCGGGACGCAGTCGTGCCTAAAACGGATTCCCTTGAACCCACCAAGGAAATGCAGCTTGCTCACACTAGGAGCCAGGAGAGTGGGGAGTCCCCGCTGTTGGCAGAGCAGGACAGGACAGGTACTCGGGGGCAGACTGACTCATGGTCGCTTCAGTGTCCACCGCAGCATCTCTAGCCATTCAACTCACCCTCCACTTCATACCCTGCTGCTGGACTGCACATCCATCTTCATCTGTCTGCTTGTCTGTGCTGGTTGCCGCTAACCATACGCTGCCCTTTTTGCTCTTTCGCCCTTTTAGCCTTGTTGGGTGTAAGGGTGGCCACACTGATTTGTTTTCTGTCTCTATACATTTATAATTTTATAGCCAGGTTTACATTTGTTTTAAAGACTGAAAAAAAAATCTGATTGTTTGCTAATTGGACTTGAGGAGGCGTTACCGTCCCTGGCAAAAGTGGCATAATATGGAGGTGATTGTAGGTGTTCTAGTGCATTGAATTTAGACTGTTTATCTTTTCTTGCCTTATACTCTGTATATGTCTGCAAGGTTTAGATATTTCTCCAAAATCCTGTCTGACAGACCAAATGTGTATGTTACTATGCTAGTCACATTACTTATTATTACTGGTCTCGGTTTTTTTAATGGCATATTTGTGTTTTGGCCTACCGTTTTACATGACTTCAAACAGGTTACTGCATCTCTCTGACCACGTTATGTTACATATTCCCTAGCATAGAATTGTTTTCTCAGTGAAAGAGGACTTTGTGGGGCTTGTACCTGGACATAATAATGATAGAAGACAAAACACTTTTATCTGTGGCCATTAAGTCCTTTCTCTGAGTAGCTGAACCAAAACATGGTAGCTTTCACTCCCACTTGTGCAACACTGGAGGGACCCTAATTAGCCTGATCCTTTTCAAATCGCCCTTCACAGCATCTCTTCATTATCTTCAGTAAACATCTAATTAGATAGTGAGAATATCTTTTCATCTTCTCGTTTAATTGTTCCTGAGAGACCATAAGTTGTTGCATTCAGCACCTTCCTTCTAAGCTAAATGCTCCATTTACTTTTGCTGTGCTCATTTCTTGTCTTGTGTTTTGTCTGTTGCGCTCATGGTCTTGAAAAGCACGCCTTTGGCTCTGTTGTAGGCAACGCGTCCCTGGCAGTATCCAGCACGCCACATCTGTCACAACCAGCTCCTTATTCTCATTCCAATTAATGGGCATTTGGGTGGGTTCCTGTTGCTCAGACAAAAGGCTCTCTGCCTGGCAGCCCCACCTGTTACCTCATCAACAAAGAGCTGCATATGTATGTAGGCCTCTCCCCTAACACCTGAAAGGCTGAGCTGGTGCCTTAACTTGGCTTCGCAGCCAACGCACGGCTTGTTTTGGATTTGTATTTTTTCCTTTTGTTTTGTTGGTCATATGCAAATTTTCAAGTCTTAAGACCTGGTCTTACATTGAACAAGGCCTGGCAGAGCTATATTGAGAATTTCCCAATTACAGAGGTTGAATTTTTGTCAACATCGATGTCATTTTTGGTTTGCACAGCTGCCATATTTGCTTATAGCATGATGCTTGTGATTTATGTCATTCCATTTCATTCGTTGCATTCCTATTTTTGTTTAGATGAGGATGGGAAAGAAGAGTCTAGCAGCGAAGTCAAGTACCCTGACAAATCCCAGACACAAACCCAGAATCAGCCACAGCAGCAGTCATCTCAAGCAGAGGCAAGCAGTCAGGATTCTGGGTATTCTGGGAGCCTGAGGAAACCAGAGCAGCCTGACCTGGCTGATCGGACCTCTCGGTCCTCTTTCACCAGCCATGATGGGACAGGTAAACATGAATGAGGCTCATTAGTGCTTTAAAAGTAAACCAACACACACTTTCAGTTCAGTCACGTCAAATTGTCTCTGAATCGATGCTGAGTTTGTCATTGTGCTGATTGTGTCATCTGCTTTCTGAATGACAGAGGAGTATATCGAAAGGGTCAAGGGTGATACAGAGAGAGCTGCAGGACGGGAATCGATTAACCAAACACCCAGAGGTAGCAAAGAGGTGAGTTGTGTGTGGGGAGGTTGTTTTGTTTATAACAAACGTTTAATTCTACAGTTATTTTGATTCTTTTTGACTGAAATCTATTTAAAATTAAAGAAGTGTATGTTCTGATTGTTACAACATTTTGACTACTGACTAAATGGCATAAATAGCATCTAGGATCCTGATTTAGACAAAGTCCTTTATGTTAACATGAACACTGCGTTGACTTTGCTTAATTATTGATTGAATGGGGGAAAAGGCTTTGTATAAAAAATGTTGCCAATGTACTCAGTTATTGTATCGCCACATGCATCAAAAGCCACAAGTTGAGCCTTAAAACAAGCAGCTTTTATTTTTTATTTGTTGAGTTGAATGTAATCTTTCCCCTCATGTTTCAGTCCTCTCCTGTACGCTCTGATGGTGATGCTTCGCGTCTCAGCTTCTTAAAGAGGGACCTGACTGTGAATTTGAACAACTTGTTCAAACTGGGCCAGGAGGGTAAATACAGGGTCTACCACAACCAGTACAGCACCAATGTCCTGGCCCTAAACAAACATCAGCACCGCGAGGACCATGACAAGAGACGCCACCTCTCCCACAAGTTCAGTCTGACCACCGCGTCTGAGTTCAAATGGAACGGCTCTATCTACGGTTCGCGGAGCCTGACTGTCTCCACCCTGCGTCTCACCATCATCCAGTTGGAGACCAATGTTCCTGGACCTTTTATGCATCCTAACTGGGCATCGCACAGGTACAACTTAGATCAGGTCAATGCAAAGCCATAGCTTAGCACAAAGACTGCAAACACTTGTTGAATCCATACAAAAACAAACTGTTTCTTACTGGAGTTCATATGTCAAAGCTTTATGGAAGAAATGTGCAGTTGTACTGTTTTATCTGTTGTTTTATACAATTTGTCTCCGGTTTTTCTAGGACCAACTGGAACAAAGCAGTGCAGATGTGCAGCAAGGCCAGAGAATTTGCTTTGGCCTTGGCCATACTGGAATGTGCCATCAAACCTGTGGTCATGCTGCCCGTATGGAAAGATTCTCTTGGACACACAAGGTAAAGCAAGAACAAAACTAACTGTATGGCAGTCAAACAATTGTTGGCTGGACACAGTAATAGCGCAATAACTGTGCTGTCCAAGAGCAACAGGACTCAAGCTACTCATCATATGTGTCACTACACCCGTATTACTTCAGCCCGTTTACTTTCTCGCTCCAGGCTACATCGCATGACCTCCATGGAGCGGGAGGAGAAAGAAAAGGTGAAAAAGCGAGAGAAAAAACTAGAGGATGAGGAGACACTGCAACAGGCCACTTGGGTGAAGTACACCATCCCCATCAAGCACCAGGTAAAAGAAATGTGTTCATCTGTCATACAGCTCCTCCTGTATTCGTTTTAATTGATTTTAAACAGGATGTTATTGAACAGTATTAATGGATTGTTATAATAATTTGTTCATGCAATTGAAAACATTTAAACTGTGTCCATTATGTTTGGCTAACCTTTTAAGCCTCTGTTTAAGAACTGCATATTGTTACAGGGCTTTACTGTGTCTTTAAGGCTGCTTCACAGCTGATATTGTAGCTCAGTTTTAAAGTGTATAAATGTCCTCTGTAATGATTGTGGTTCTCCCTCTGAAAGCTTCATTATTTTGTGGCTCACTTGTGTGTTTTTCTATCCAGGTGTGGAAGCAGAAGGGGGAGGAGTACAGAGTGACAGGGTATGGTGGCTGGAGCTGGGTCAGCAAGACTCGTGTGCCACGTTTTGTTCCGAAGCTACCAGGGAACACAAACGTAAACTACCGCAAAGAACTGGAGGGTAAGGCCTAAACTGGCATAATTCGTTCACCATGTTCTTCTGCTGCTAGCACCTTTGGCTCATTTTCAGATTATTATTTTTTTGCTGTCTTTATAGCAGCTAAAATGATTAAGGGAAATGCACCAGCTTGCACAGGTAAGCAGAAGAAGTTGATGGAAGCTGAGAAGCAGATGACTAAAAACACAGCAGACGAGGACAATGAACAATCATCCGTCACTGCATCATCTCAGAGCCCTTCATCAGAGGAGGACTGCAAACCTCAGACCTCCAAAGAGGAGGAAAAACCCATGGAGGAGGAGCAGGGGAAAAATGTAGAAGAGAAGCAAGAAGATGAAAAAATGGAGGTTGACCCCTGCCCAGAAACTACTGCTTCAAGAGACGAGAAAGGTAAATGTTTGAAATTTAATTATCCCTCCTTTGTCTTTCCTTGATGCTGTTTGTGATATATATATTTCCATCATCTACTGATGTCTGCCACTCTGTTATAGATGAAGAACCTGAAAAGAAAGACCCTTCCTCGCCGTCTGTACAGCCTGTGAGGGAGGAAGCAATCCAGAGAGTTGAACAGCCCAAGAAGGAAGAGACCACTGCATCGATGCCCTACTACAATGTTGTGAATGTCAGCGAGGGCTTCCAGCTGCGGACGGCTTATAAGAAGAAGGTAAAGGCCTCCAAACTGGATGGGCTTCTGGAGCGCCGGGTAAAACAGTTCACCTTGGAGGAGAAGCAGAGGCTAGAGCGGATGAGACAGGCGGCCCTGTTGTCCAAAACGGCTGCCACAAAGCCTACATCCGGGGTTAAGACTGAGGGATCCACGTTAGGCAAACAGGAGCCTGCTGTAACCCCATGTGTAAAAGAGGAGGAGGAGAGCCTTCAAGTGAAAGACCATGTAGTTAAAAAGCTTCACTTTGAGCAGGAGCAGACAGAGATAAAGACAGACAATTTGGATGTCAAGTCAGAAACCATAGCGCCCATCCACAGCAAACAGAAAGAGGCAAATGCTGTGCAGGGAAATGGTGGGGAGGCCTTGGCTCACAAAGAAGTGAATGGAGGACCCCTAGGCATCACCGAGCTCAACAGTATAAACAATTGTATATCAGATGCAATAGAAAGCAAAGAAAAAACACAGAAATCAGAGGTGGCTCGAGTGGGAGAGAATGCTAAGAAACGCGGGTATGAGGAAATTGAGCAAGGCAGTGGAAAGGGTGACGCGGAGATCATTGAGGTAGACCAATGCAACACCAGTCCTGTGCAGGTGAATGGGAAGGCTGGGGTTACCACCCCTGCAGACTCAAACCTCAACTCAGACCCAGACAGTCCAGTCCAAAGTGACATTCATGAACCTCAGACAGAGCCTGTCAAGTCTCTGATGAATGGAAACCTCTCGCAAAATGATGAGTCCGACGTATGTCATTCACCTCCCGTGAAAGTCCCGAAATTGGAGAACCACATGGCAGAGAAAGGAGATGCTCTCAACAAGGATGTGGCCATGAACAGTGAGGAGACGGTACCTGCTAAGCTTCCATCTTCTAGCCCTTCTTGCTTAAATAGTAATAGTACCGACAACAACGGGAGTAGCGAAGGTACAAAGCCTTCCTTCACCACTAACACCGCCACAGAGTCTCAAAGTGCCCAGACAACTGACCTGTCCAGTCCTGTAACCACCTCTGCCACCGCCCAACCTATCTCCAGGCCAAGTGTCGCTCTGAAGACCAAAGCTCCGGTCACTGACACCAAGACAGGCGCTTCTGGTTTAACAACAGCCAGCTCCATGACGATTAGTAAAGCGTATTCCACCAGAGACCGAGTCAGCCTTCTCAGGTTCTCCAAATCCAAGAAGGCGCGCTCAGGGACAGCCCTGCCATCCTACCGCAAGTTTGTCACCAAGAGCAGCAAGAAGAGCATTTTTATCCTGCCCAATGATGACCTGAAGAGGCTGGCGAGGAGGGCAAGCATCAGAGAGGTGCCAATCTTCAACTACAATGCCAAGCCCGCCCTGGATATATGGCCCTACCCTTCACCCCGGCCCACGTTTGGGATCACATGGAGGTTGGTAACACATTTAGATCTTTCAGCATTTTTTGAGATACTTAAAAATCACATTTAGAACTGGCACTTGTAGTATACATTTACAGTAGCCAGATGAACATCATCTTTAATTATTTTTAACAATATTATGATTGATATAAGTTTAGTTTGGATACTAACGAATGTCAACATTGCTGATTTTTGTTGTCTGTCCATATTGTGTGTACGTGGCAGTAATAAGACATTTCTTTTGATTCATGAGGACAATTTATGTTACCAGGATGTAAAAATACAGTAAATTAAAATGTGTACGTAAACATAAGTACTGTTGTTGGAATTAGTAGCTCATGTTTTTTTATGACTGTGTCCAATGCAGGTACCGTCTCCAGACTGTGAGGTCGCTGGCAGGGGTCAGCCTGATGCTGAGGCTGCTGTGGGCCTGCCTGAGGTGGGACGACATGGCTGTTAAGCCCTCTCCTACTGTAGGGACTACTCGGAAAGGTGAGAAACTGCTGTAGCTCATCTTCACCTGTACTGATCTTTCTTTTCCTTCGTACATCTTTGCCGTGTGCCTTTGAGGAAGCCTTCTTCCATTAGCTTCTGTTTTACTTCAAACATGCAACTTCTTATGTTCTCTTTTCTGTTTCTTCCAACAAAACATTGTTGTCTCCACCTTCCAATGCATGGTTAAGTGTTTGTAGTAATATGACTATTAAAAGTTGCCATTTAAAATGACTGCGCTAATATATTTGTCACCACAGAAACAACGGACACAGACATCACCACAACAGAGATTATAAAACGAAGAGACGTGGGGCCTTACGGCATCCGCTCAGAATACTGCATCAGGAAGATCATCTGTCCCCTCGGAAACAGGGACACTCCCAAAGGTAAAAGCTAAACATTTGTTTAGACACAACGTAGGGTTTAAAAAAGAATGATAAAGAGCCATTGCTGGAAGACGTTTGGCTATATTTTATAAGGATAATAAATAGATTGTTTCTCTTTTCTTATGAGTAGAAACTCCCACTCCACAGAGGAAAGGCTTGCGCTCAAGCGCCTTGAGGCCCAAGAAGCAGGAACCAGCCAAACTGACTGGGCCCATTGCTGTGGAGACGTGGGTGCCTGAGGAGGACATGGAGCTGTGGGAGATCAGGGCCTTTGCAGAAAGGTAAGAAGTGCACAGCAAGCCTCATCCTGCCTGTGGCCCCAAACATTATTGTTTTGGGGGACACTGAGTCTTCTGATAGACCAGATTGTCATGTTTCCCTCTACTGTTACAGAGTGGAGAGGGAGAAGTCACAGGGTCTCGACCCCTCCAAGACTGGCAGTACTCTGAAGACTGCAGAGGATGTCAAGGCCCATTTGGAGAATCAGCTGAAACAGGCCCGACTGGCTGCCCAGCAGGTGGGAACACACACACACACTTTCAGTTTTTCTGGCTTAGTAAGACTTTGTTTAGGTTGAAGTTGGTCAACAAACCCTTTATATACATTAAACTTTCTTAACATTTTGTTTTAGAAACGTCTGGAGCAGCAGAGACCGAGTACAACTGCCACCACTTCCACAACAACAACCACCACCACCTCAGCCAGCACTCCCATCACTCCCAGCACCCCAGCGTCCACCGGCCAGAAGACAGGTCAGGCCACATCTGGAACCAAGATGGTCCTGGCCTCCAAACTGGGCTCTCCAGTTTCCTTCCAGCAAGACAAAAACTTCCATCAGTCTTTTGCTTCCTGGGTCAAACAGGGTCAGACCAACAACAGCTCAGGTAAGCCGGTCAAAGATGAGGAGAATTTGAATTATCTTCAGCCCATCTGCCACCTACATAGAATGGTCTAGAGTTGTGTGCCTTCACTCATATTCTGTTCAAGACAGGCAAAGGACTTTGTCACAGGAGACTTTTTTCTTTGGTTTTCCCTTTTTTATTTTTTCATTGTTTATCGGTCGAGGCAGATGACCGCCCACCAAGAGCCTGGTTCTGCCTGAGGTTTCTGCCTGTTAAAAGGCAGTTTTTCCTTGCCACTGTCGCATAGTGCTTGCTCATGGTGGAATTGTTGG
>JAVQJF010086264.1:0-14469 GCA_036023855.1 Gadopsis marmoratus
CATGTTCTTTGGGGGGGGGGGGGCTGCATTCCCTCATATCTTTACCATGCCAATCTGCCTATAAAGTATTTGCCAAGGAGATGAGCACAGGGCTGGGTTTGTAGAAAAAAATGCCTGGCCTCATAGCTGCTTCCAACAGCTGCACGCTTTTACCAGCCTGATGTCCCCTCTCCACTCACACGTCACTAACAGAGGTCCAGCAAACCATCAGCCCTGTGCTTTCTCAGCTTTGTACATTAGTCAGCGGTGTAGCACAGAATTTCGCCACCTCGTGTGAACTAATAAGACACATTTTCTCCGGCTTTTGAGAGGATCGCAAGAGAGTGATGTCTCTACATCACCCGACACAGCAGAGGCCTTGTACAACAGTGCCTTTACACTCCGAGCATATCTGACAAATGCCAATACTCTGGCTTTCACTCATCACTGTTAATGAGAGGACATATTTTCGACGTTTCCAATATTTGTACAGACTCCGTGCATTATGAAGGCCCTTTTATTCACAGTACCAAGCGAAGAGGACAAGGGTGGGGTAAGGTGGGGGTGTATTCATGACTCTTCAGGATTGGCTGACTAGTGAAGGGAACTTAATAAATTCTTCCTCCTTGGAACACTGTCAAACAAGTCCTTTCTTACATCTCCCATGAATACATTACCAGCGAGCTTGATTGATTAGAGACCCTCGTGAGAGGGTGAACCGATGAACCGACTCCCCCGGTGTGATTAATAGACTTTATTAAGAGAGTCCTCTCCTTTTTTAATAATGGTAATGTAAAGGAAGGTGGGGGAGGGAGGGCGGGGGGGGGGGCAGAAAGTCTTAACGATGATCACTGGCGCTGTCCCTCTCTGTGATCCACATCCCTTTTAGTTTGAGCTCGTTTTCACAACCTCCAACTGGCTATATCCATCACCTCCCTATCAGTGCCACACACCGCAGATATGAGGTTCCTCTTTATATACTGTTTGCAGGTTTGCGCCTGCACACGGCCAATATGAAACTCTGTTAAAAGTCTCTCCTGGGTAATATGAGAAGCGGGATTGATTTGGATTCCTAGTCACAGCTTACAGCTAAATGAAATTGAGTCAGTATCCATGAAACATCTTTAACAGGCCTTAGATCAGAAACTAAGTGACGGCTGTATAACTCTGCACCTGATGCCTGCATTTGTGACAGAGCAGCAAATGTGACTGTATGCATCTATTCTTCTGAAAGCATGTGTGTCTCTACTTCTGGGTATTTTAAATGTTCAAAGGGAATGAAGGAAAAAGCAGCTCTCCTTATCCAGTGTCTCAAAAGGATCTCCTCATCTTACATAATCATTCGAAAGTCTAGGGGTACTACGACCCTTGACCTCCTTACGCATGGTTGCTTGTAAAGTTATTGATTTAGGAATTGAGCATTACTCTGTTTTGTGCACATTTTATGTTGTTGTAGATAAGACATTTAAATATAAATGCATGTTGTTTATAAGACTAATACATAATACTAGGTGCATGTGTGTTTGGGTGCGTAAGTCAAAGCTTCCATGTGCTAGGTATGTGTATCCAAACAGCGCACTGGCTAATCATTGTTCATGAGAGCTAGCGTGGTGTTAGGTAGGGGGTAAACCATGTACAGGAAATTGTTTAACAACCTAGGGGTGAGTCTGCTTATCAGCGCTACACAGGAACAACAGAGACTTTACTAGCACTGGACACAGCAGCTCCAACTTATCATCATGCTGCATTTTGCAAGACACCACCACAAGTGATTTTTTCAAACACGGATACCACAGATATTCACGTCCCGGCACATTACGGCATGACCCAGACAGGTTCTGTTTGCTTTGCTGCTACAAACCAGGCACACACGCACATACACACAACCATATATGACATCACCAGACAAGCCCAGCGCTGATCACTGCTGCTGTGAACCTGAGAGGGAGGTCGATAACAGCAGGTGAGAGGGCTTCGCTGTGTAATGATGATGCCTACCAGTGTCTAAGTTGTAAACCCTGCTATTGATTCTCTTCAGTTCAGCCAATAGCCTCCACAATCTCCCATGCCTGAAAGTCTGCAGTAATGCGTCTGCATAGAATCCATTATCCGCCACTATTAATGAATACTGACAAGCAGCTCAACCTTTGTATTTTTATTTTTGATTTAACCAACTTAGTCCCACTGAAAGCACAGATCCTGTTTCCAATGAAGACCTGGGCCAAGACCGCAGCAGCACTTTTGGCTACAGTAATTTACAGTAAATTTAATGAAAATAAACACATTTTATACTGAGAAAAAAGAAAACACAAAGTGGAGGAACATGACTGAGAAGTAGAGAACGCGAACTAGAACACAGACTAAGAATGGCACAGTGCTAAAACAGTAAATATGCGTCTATACAAAGTGTTCACCACGGGGTTTACCAGGGGTATAAATACTGGATTTGCTAGTCTATCATGCAGGATGAGGCTGGGTGACGTGCTTCCTCGTACTCCATGGGGAGTTTGAAAGTATATATGCTAAAGCCAGAGGAAACGAGGAGGCAGAGAATGTACTCTATTCTTCTCAACTTTTCTTTGTGCCTAGATAAACTTGTTGTCAGGCACATTGTCAGCCACTCCAGCGTGACACCTCACAGCCAGATAATGGCATTGCCATTCAAATGAGATATGGTGAGCGCTATACCACCAGTGTGTGTGCATGTGTGTGTGTGTGTGTGTGTGCATTCATGCATGCACCTGTTTTGTTAGTGTTTATTAGAGAATGAAAGGGTGGGCGATATAGTGATTCAGCGGTGGCATGAGGATAGATTGGTGCCTTGTCTATAATAAGGAAACTAAATGCATGCTGAAGGAGGATTGCTGAGCCAAATTCTGTTCTCACTCAACTCTTTCTCTTCTTCCTCCTGGGAAAACTCGTTCATCTAGTCAAGACAACTTGCCTTAAGACATCACAGAGAAAAATTAAAGATGACAGTTTGTCACAACCAGAGGCACCTAAATTGCCAAGTAAAATAAATGTGCTGTAATATATCCTTATCTGACTGCAAGAGTTTAGATTATAGAGTCAAACATGACAAGTCACACCTTTACAAGACAACAGGACTTCCCATATAGTGTAAAGGGACAATGAAAACATGCTGCGGACACCAAACAATATGTTGGTAATGGCAAATGCGCCATGTAATTACAGAAAGTCCTTGTTTTCACTGAGAGCAAGTCACTGACATGTGTGGCAGAGGGAGAAATAACTCTTGGTATCTTGAGATAATAATTACCACCTACAAGACCTCCTCTAGCAATAGTTCCACCATGGAGGAAAGACTTAATCAATGTAAAGTAAAACGGCCTACCCGTCTCTTGTCAGAGGCAGGACAGGAAGTAGGATGTGGGTTCTTGTGAGACACAGGGCAGAAAAGTGCCTGAACAAGCCAAGCATTCAGTATGAATGCTCCCTGCCATCTCCAGCTGTGTAGGCTCTCTAGGTTTTGTCCCATAGTGGCGACTGGGTACAATGAAGTGGCGCTCTCACAAACAGAGAGGGGTGGGCACTGTGTCAGAAGGGCCAGCGCAGCCCGCCCCGTTCTGTTGTCATGCTAAGACAGCAGCGCTCACTGGAACTGTAACCCTATTCAAACATCAACCTCAAACCCACGCTCACCCAGGGACAAACATGGCAGCCGTGTTCAGTTTCTTCCTACTAATGTCTATGCTTCCTCTCAAAGACAAAACCCCATGCACTTCCTGAGAGAATCAACTTTTCTCCCTCAGATCGGTGAATGCGCTCAGTTAGCTGATGACTTTAAGGGCAAGTAGTGTGGACTTCGAGTTCCCGTGGGCCTCATCACTGAGACGCACAGCCTTAATCTGTAAAAGACCATGAGAACAGGCATGTCTAATGTCATTTTACAGGTAGATAGAGCGGGAGATTGGGGAGTAATTGGAAGTAATAACAGATAGCTCTCTTTCAATCCCACAGGATTTCTCTTCTCCTACGCCGCCCCCCCCCCAAATTCCCAGAAGACTCCTCGGCATATTTGCTGTAGCGCAAAAAAGAAAATATACAGCGGGTGAACTGTGACCTTTGCTCTCCTTCTCTGAAGGTCACCTGTCCACTTTACATACACAGATGTGGTCCTCTTTTCCGGAAATGATAAGACAAACAGCAGAGAAGAGGTAAGGTCAGCAAGTTAAACCAACAGCTAGAATGACAGTTAATTGGCCGGAGGGTAGTGTAACTGTCATCCATTTCCCCTGGGCTGACTTGGGAAGACTCCTCCCGGCTGCCTCCACTCGCTCTCCAGAGACCTCCACTCCGCACAAGAACGCTCACTTATCAGCTGTCTCCCACAGGTTCAACCAGTGGACATTGGCGCGGGGAGGGAACAAAATTATTATATTGCCTCCGATTTGATTATTACTTTGTCATTATTGTTTATATTGTGGAAATACACAATAAAGACTGTGACAAGTGAGGAGATGAAATGTCATAGTAAATTACAGGCATATGCAGAAACTGGCCGCAAATCAGCTGGCAGAGCTAAAAGGTCTTTCTTGCTAATTGCTCATATCCTACCAGCAGGGAGAGGCGTCCAGCCGCTGTGGAATAGGCTGGATGACTGAGAGCGGACAGATAAGACTATGTGTATGGATGATTCGACCCATGCTTTAATGACTTGTTTAGCCCTGTGCGTCAAAGAAGTGACACATAGAGGATGGCATGGAAGCTCTTGGGCCCTCTGTGCATCTGTGTGTGTGCAGACGGGGGCAGAGAAGGGAAAATAACTCACTGCACAGCACTTAGAATAAGTGTGTGTGTGTGTGTGTGTGTGTGTGTGTGTGTGCAGGAGGAGACCACATGCATGTATAAGGAGGAGTGATGGTTTTAGCAGAATCTGTCTGGCTGATTTAGAAGGGCCAGGGTTTGGGGTGTGAAAGGCGAGAGAGAGTGTGTGCGTGTGGGAGATAATAGGCCTTTCTCCACGCCACTCAGCGTTCCACTGGCACACAGCTGGCACACAGCTGGCCATCCAACTAAACTGTCCCAGCCCCCTTTTCCTCTTCTGCACCCTTCCTCTCCAGCACCACACAGCACCCCGCCCCCCCCCTCCCTACAGAATGCCAGACATGCAGGGTAAGGGAATACGGGGGGGGGGGGGTCTGTCAAAAAACTAAACATTAGCGTTAATGGGGAGGAGGAAGGAGGAAGTTATGATGGGGCCCACCACTCCCAAGATCCATCTGGGGCTTGGCAGGAGGATATCCATCAGTGACAGACAGGTGTTCCTCAGCAGCCACACTAATCCCCGTCCAGCCCCTCTGCTTCTGGGCCTGCAGGGACCAACGCCATGCTTCCACTGCTCCCCCTGATATAGCAGCTACGCTCTCTGCTTCTTACTCAGAGTCACTTTAACTGTCCGGTACAATGTATACAGAAAAAAATGCATCGCTGGATGAATACACAGGGAACACAGGCATATCTTACGCTCCCTGATTTTGCTGCAACGGCCAACTGACCACAATTTAGTGTTGAGCACCGACAGTGAGCTGGGAGGAAATTTGGGGATTTGGAGTCTAAAACAAAATCAGAGAGTGCCTTTGACTTATTTCACAAATGTATGTATTTACTTGGTCTTACAATGGGATACTGGATGATAAAAAAACAACATTAAAACAACCTAAACAAAGAATTCACACTGTGTCCTAAGACGAGGTTTGACCCCATATTTTAAATGATATCATCAGAGATGACAGTTGACAGCGCAGGCCAGACTCAGCCAGATCATAGCAGGTGTTTATGTCTACAAATGACACGATCATGTATCTGCCACTGTCAGATACAAGATTCATAACAGATTTACACCAGGAACTGCACTAATGTTTTGCAACTCTCTGTTAACAACTGATTGTGGAGGTGTTGCCCATCTCCGAGTACACGCAGGTGGAGAGGAAACAGGTGTGAGTGTGTAAACTTCTGTCAAGGTTCAAGGTACATTTATTTGCCATTCTACGACACAGGGCTGCGCGATGGGAGTGCTAAACTCATTTATGGCGCAAGCAAGAAGCATGTAACGCGCCAGCTTGTCCAGAGTCTTTGTGAGCTATAATGTCAGTGTCCATGAATTAATATAATTGCATGTGGGTGTGTACTTGAATTTATTGGTACACTGTTATACTAATAAGTCACGACTATTATCTTCTATTTGAATTACAGGTTAACAGTACTTCTGTACACTTGTGCTTGTACTTGTACACAGAGTCCTTCCACTCCTTGCTCTACCAATGGTATGCAAAAGACAGGGAACTTCAAATTACATCTCAGCATTTGCATACAAATGGGCCGTCTTGCTGTTTTTGTCATTGAGCAAAGTAGATGAGCCACATGATCGTGAGGTTGTGGGTCGGGAGTGATGTAGATAAGGAGTATGCTCTGTTGAGGACAGCAAAGCACATCCAGATGACTGGGACACAACACTGTTACACAATGAAACCCTCAGAGCCATGAGCAGCGCAGTTTACGCAGGGCTATAATCTAAAATGAGGTGACTCCATGCAGAGCTACAAATTAAATAAAGCCAAAATCTGGATTCCATTATCATGTCTCCCAATGCCTACATTTTTGTAACATTTAAATGGCAAAATAAATATGAACGTTGCCGTATCAAACAAAGCCCTAACCAGTATTTGTTTTGTGGGATCGCTCTGAGAAATGAAAAGCTAGCGCGGTAAACACAGCCTTTTCTGCCTAAAATTTGAGAGAGGCACCGACTGTTTCTGGGTGTAGTAATTGCTGGCAGATTTGTAGATGTGTGTTTTAATTAGCCTCGACAGGCTGCTGATGGCATTACACAAGTTGTTCCCGTCAAACACGCCCCAGAGATGGAAAACCAACAGAGATCAACCACGTGGGCACGGTACAGTGAATCGGAATAAGCCCCAAGTTAATGCTAATAACCAACACCTATAGATGAATGACCACACACCCGAACAGCTGCCCAAAAGTGTTGTAAATGAGGCAACTAAGGTTCTGCTTCTAACTTGCTCTAAAGAATAAAATTAAAAGTTAATCTTAAAGCGGCAGTTCTCAAATCTTTCCTCAAGTTAAAAGATGAAATGTTCATCAGCTTTTTTTTTTTATTTCTTTCACATTTTACCTTTTTCCATGAGAAGTGACTTGGAAAGCTCTTCTTCCCCACATGCCTTTGAAATTATAGATCATAACAAACGTCTGTTGTCTGAACACAAATCTCAAGAGCTGCTCGCCTCTCACACATACATTCAACCTTAAAGTTATCACTCCCCCCTAATCCGCAGGCACTTTTAGGCCTTGTATCCTCCCACGGACTCCCCTTGCACCTCATCTACCCCGTGCTAACACAAACCTCCTCTTATGTGGCTTCCCCTCTCCCCCCCATCACCGAGGCTGCAGCAGCCACGGAGGCCCGTTTTCCACTTCTCCAGCCGTGTTCGGCCAAGATTTATTCGACTCTTCAACCAAAATGTAATTTTCACCATGTTGGTTTTTGAGAGTGAGGGGAGTGGGGTAGGGTTTTCTAGTGCTTTGAGAGTCATGTCTACTCAGCTGGGAGAGTGGGACAGCTCGCTCCAACACCAATACCCCCAAACCCACAGCGACAGCTAAGTGATTTATTGGCCTCTTTTTATTGAGAGGGCACAAGAGAGAATGAGAGAGAAACATAAGTAAGAATAACAGCGTAATTGAGCCCGTCTGCGATGTTGCGCAGCACAAAGGTAACGCAGGTGGAGGCATTTAAATGGGTTTAGGTTTTATGGCAAATTAAAGGCAAGAACGTTTGTTGTCTAACGGAATTTCCTGAAGCTTATCAAAACATGTCCTTTCATTTTTTTCAGAGAGGTATTTGCTTGGTTGTTATGCCTTCATTAAACCAATTTCAAACATGTATATGGATTATGAGAGATTATGTCAGTTCATGATAAATTTATCTGCAGCTTTGGTGCTACTGCCATTCTGGACTTCCTATATCTCCTGGGAAAAAGTAAGTATGATGCTTTTGTCTTAACGTGATACCATTATTCAGACAACTCTGGGGAGGATTTTGACTTTTACATTAATCCAAGTTTCCCAGAGACAAACTTTGTAGGCTAATCTTGGCACATTCCCACACCAGATAATGGTTTCCATGAACAGGGCCGCGCTGTAAGAGGCAGATTCTCTGAACTGGGCTGTAGAAAAGAACAGCCTTCACCATTGTAGGGTGAGTAAATGTACTTTATAAAACCCAGGAAATTACATGTAATAGAAGTGATGTACCATTCTGTGGTTGCACTCAAGAGACACACAGACTTCAAGGAGACAGTGCACAGAGATCACAGCCGGTGAATCATAACATTTCAAAGAAAGGCAGGATAGACAGATGCAGAAAGAAAAAAAGAAAGAAAGAGATAGAAAGAGACACAACGGGACAGACGGAGTGAATGACAGAGTGATAAAGGCAAATTGGATAGAGAGAAAGGGGTAGAGACAGAAGCTAAGGGAAGGCGAGAGGGCCGAGATAAAAATCACACACTGAATCCCATTCCCTTTGCCAAGACAGATGTCTATAGTGAATAAATAATGAAGGGTAACAGTTTCACAACATCATGTCATTGCCAGATCTAAACCGGGGCTCTGACTGCTCCTGCCGCGTCTCTGGCTATGACTCAGGCCGCCCTCTGCCCCAGGGGAACCTTCCAGACCCGTCACTTCACGTCTCCATGAAAATCAAGCCCAAAGGCTCGGCCTGGCAAACACATGGGGATGTGTGACTCTTGGTGGCTGAGTTACGTGTGTCGCGCTGCTCCGAGAAGCCGCGTCCCTCCCTCATGATTGACCGGGCTAAATATACACGCCTTGGTAAGCACCAGCGCACTGTTTCCTCTCTTGGCGAGCATCGGTGTTGTGTTACTGGATTTGAGGTAATAGCAACAAGCCCGTAGCCTAGCTTAGCATAGTTGAGCTCAGCTTAGATTTAGCATGACCATGTGTATGAGGGTAAGGAGGGCAAGTGTCCCGGCCAATCAAAGTGAAGTTTGATGTGTGAAATGATTATTTGCTGCTGTTCATTCAAAGTACTTAGTCGTTATTAACTGTATCGCCGTGCTTCACATGTGAATAAACATTTTAATACATTTAAATACAGCTAGTTGAATTCACAGTGCGCTTGCATTTTCTTTTGCTTTCTATAGCATGAATACGGTAAATATGGGAATTTGTGAACAAATCCACTAGAGCGACAATTGAATGTATTGTGTGTATGTGGCCAACATTGCTGCAAGTATTACTGTCAAGTTATATTGTCATAAGAAATAAAGGTAGATGTAAAAGATGTTTTTATATTTTGCCTTTTATGAAACAGTATCCAAGGCCTAATCCTTAAGAGGAATGAAGTAGAAAATCTTTGGCCGAACTGACCCAGTTCTGCTGTCAACACCACTTCACCAAGCTTCAGCAGTGTTATTGTGAGAGGGAGTATTTAAGTAACCATAAGTGCACTGTACATCCCTTTAAAGTTAGTGGAATGACTCAGAAAGCTGCTCCTGTGCAGTATGCCTCTAGGAAAGTGTAAGGGGACTTGAAAGCTTACACACATACACACTTAAATGCACACGCAAACACAATTACATTCAAACACACCGCCACATAAACATACATACAGTACACACTCCTACAGGCTGCTCTCTGTCATCTTATTTGTGCAAACTTAAACAAATGATTTTCTGAATAGCAATAAAGCAGTCTTTATATTGCTTGGCTGGGCGTCCATCCCCCACGACCACCACCACCACTATCCCTACCACCACCACCGCCGCCACAACCCCCCACTCCCAGTCCTCCAACCACACCACAGCAGGATCAGTTTTCCCCCCAGAATCCCACTGAAGCGCTGCCATGTCGGCTGGAGACAATCAGCCGAAATGCTCCTTAGATATTCCTGCTCCTTTTCAAAAGCCCCAAATTCAATTTATGGACACATTTATTACCATGTCTGTCAGTGACTAAAAGGGAGTTTCATAATCAGGAGCACACATCTGATCTGGTCACAGCAGGCTGCCTCGCTTGGCCAATATGCGCTCTATTACACGGTCAGAGCCAGCCGATCCACAGAGGAAAAGGAAAACATGAGCAAACAAAAGACTAGGTAGTTAGACATGGGATGGGGGCCCTTAGATGTAACATTTTAAAAAAAAGTTGATCTGATTTAGGAGTGGGGCCGTAGGGAGAAAATCCTTTAACTCAGTACCAGAGCAGGGGCCTTGACCATGTGATGTGGGATCACATAGCACCCTCCCAAAACTACACAGTATTCCCACAGCACACCACCCTTTTCTGATGTTATGGAAAACATAAATGGGATGTTTTTGTTGTCTAATGATGTTTCTGACAGTCTCTAAGTAGCAGAGGGCCCGAACATCTTGAAAAGGGGCTCCTTTGAAAGGCTGAACAAGTTTTCATCATGTTGCGGTCATGTCTCTAACACCAATAGTTTCCATTGTTTGTCATATTTTTTCAAAGTTGCCAAAAACGACATGAAATCCACTTTTAAACTCCAATAAAGTAGACAGAGAGTGGCTTGTTAGGGCCAGCTATAACAACATTGAGGCCTGAATGATTTACTATCCCTGCTCTGCTTGTGAAACATAGATTCTAATGAGTGCTCTACAGGCAGCGCGTCACTCAACTCTGGAACACAGGGGCATGGACTGGACCAAGACCCAGTGATTGAGGGTTTTGGTCTGCTGCGGTACACACACACACACCACAGACCGCAGACTCCAATCAGTGGTTCTTGGTCCAGTGGTTGGACAGAGTGTCAGTGATGTCTGAGAGCCACTGTTCACACACGCTTGTGTCCAGGCAGGCTGAATACCCCTGGAGAGATGCGCACCTCAGGCCTCAGGCCATAAATCAATACTTACTCACAAAGGTTCACGTAAGCTCTTGCCAGTGCCCAGTGCAGTAAAAACAAGAAAAAAAGTGGGCTAAGCTCCCTCTAGAGGCCGAAACCAGAGGGTGATTCAGTTAAGGAAACGAAGCGTGTCCTTCATTAGCCGAAAGATCACATTTTACCACAGGAGCAACACATTTACTGGTGCAGAGGGCTCTGTGAAATCTCAGCGAAAAATATTCTCTGTTTGCCTTCCAGGGTAATTAGGGAGGCTATCACCTGACACTCACACAGGTAATGTCCTGGAGTGGAGCCAGAACCAAATTTCATCATGGTCAGCCCGAATGCAACACCCTTGGAAAATATGCGCAGAAACTGAAACCGCATTTCCAAAATTGCCCGCTTGTCCCCTGTGTTGGTTTTGGATGAGGTCTCCGGGCTGGGGCTTAGGGGTTCCTCGAGCCTGTGCCAGGATCCTTAAAAACTAGTAACTGATATCTCCTTTTTCTCCCCCCACATGGCCTGAAATGCTCTGTTAGAATGGGAGCAAATCCCACCAGAATGTTTTACACGTTTACTAGGTGTATGTCAAGGTGAGAGACAACACTAGTGAATTATGGGCTGGATTTGGACCTGGGGAATTTGGGCTAGGGGCAGGCTTAAAGAAAGAGAGACTATGGAGATATTACTAAGGGTGACAGTTGTGACTGCCAGGATATAAATCTACCACCCCCGCCCCCCCTTCCACCCACAGCATGCTGCACAGAAACCACAGTGCCCCCTACAGTCAAAACCCACACATGTCAAACTTTATTGGCCTTAATAGTAAATGCCAGAATGATAAATAAAACAGTATCGTGAGTCCTGCTGTGGGGAGTTTAGTATGAAAGATCAATGAGTGGCTGTCTACAGGGAGTAGGCTAAAAGCATCCGTGCCATCTGCGGAAGCAGTGGGCTGACATGGCACACTAATCTCTTCTGGTTTGTGTGTTTGGGGTCCAGGACGTCCAACAGGCTCAGTGACAGCTGTGCGTAGAAGCAAATCTGAACCATGCTTGCGAGCAGAGCAACTACAAACTAATGACAAATGCTTTGTTTGGGGGAAAAGATTTTTTTTTCTTCTCGTGCCTGTTCTAGTGGGATCACAAGTCTGGATGTACTAATGGGAGAAAAAGAGCACCAATTAGGGATGTAGACCACGCTGGCCTCAGTTATTTCCAAACCACTTAAAATGTGTAATAAATGATCAAATGAGACAACTCCTTTTTAAGCTCACAGTCGGATTTTGTTTTCCTCAAAAGCACATTGGCTCTAATAACAGAGCGGGCCTTTGAATTAGCCCTCGGGAACAGGCAAGTGGGCTGCAGACGCAAAACCTTTTGGTGCTTATGGTGGTTAATCAGAGAGTTGGAGGCATGTGGGTGGATCCCCCTTCATGGCTTGAGGCTGCTGGTTGGTGTGAGGTGGGTAGATGCTGGTAGACAGGTCACCTTGATGCCTGAAACTGCTCACTTTTATGGTTTATGTCCCACACTGGAACACTAGAATTTGTTCAGCTTATGACTGTGAGCAATGAAGAAGAGATTCATCCATCACTGCACTGGGGATGTATGCATGTGGTTATGGCAAATTCCCAGAGTCCAATGCCACTGAGGGAACCTCCTGCAGAAAAGTGCAGAGAGGAGGAGGGATACGAAAACATGTATCCATGTGTCAAGGGTTGAGCCAAATCTCTTCATATTAGGATCAAAATCAGTATCTACTTCTTTCCCTATGTCTTTACATAGGTTGGTACTTTGATCACAGCCAAGCATGGAAAGTGAACCACTTTGATTATCCATAGGCTTTATGACCAAAAAATCCCTCCTGTGTTAACACAGGAGTTGCAGTCTGATAACAGCTCATCCAGCAGGACCTTCTCCCACCACTCCCATTCCCTCCAGAAATCACCATCAGTTCCACGCCTGACTTCTAAATGCTAGGACCGAGTTGTACGAACAATGCAGGATGGCCGGGAAAGGAAAAAGGATGACAGGTAAAATGGGATGAAAAGGTAAATGTGAAATACATTCATAGAAGAAAACATTCTCTCACCGTAGCTCTTATCCTTTTTATTTTCCTAGAATGTAGCTCTTACACAATGATACTATGGTCAAGGCCTCTGCATGGTCCTTGAGTTGGTCTTTGCACGCTCACTCAATCAACCACAAGCCTCTGCTTTTATGTAATTGTGGCTGGTGCGCGCGGCTCCTTTTTGATGATTGGCTTCTGCTTTTTGTGACCAACAGTTGGTGGTCACACAAAACAGTATTCTTTTGTCTAGGGGAATAAAAAAGTCTCGATTTGTTTTATTTAAATGGGACCAAAGGATCAGCATTGTATAAAGGAATTCACGGTTATACGCAGTTTTACGACTTTGCGGTTAGATTCCCGGTCTGCAAACTTAAGTACCCAATTGCAATGCTACTTCTCGCACATAGGAAAGCATGAGTATGTAGGCCTACACAAGGTCGCAGAAGAGATGATGTATGTTTTCGCTTGATGACCATGCTTAAGATTAGCAGTCAAGCCTGGTACTAACTGTTAAGGACCTCTATTCCAACCAGGAAAAAGCCATGTGCTAATGATTCTTTGGGTTTGACAGAATTAATCGTATTCACCCAAAAGACATGGGATTTTTTTTCTCTCTCTCTCTTCGTCTCTTTACAAAGTCCCAGTGAGGTTCCTTATATCCTCAAGGCCCACCCTCTTAACTCCATCCTCCACGTACCACACCCCCACCCCTCCGTCCTCATGGCATCCATCCTGAGGACAAGCACATGGTTCTACTTTTTCCCATCTAGAACAGCCAATTCATGTATGTGTTTCCAAACAGAGGACGTCACCACTGCAGATCACTTTACAGGGATCACAGGGACATCTGTTAGGAAAATGGAATAACAAAACTGAACCAGGTTTTTACATGTTCGCTGGAATTCAATTAAAATATGATTAGTGGGAGTATTAGGGGGACAGCTTGGTCCACTATTGCACGTTTGGTTGCCACTATCCCCTGGCCTGGTCAGGTTACTGTGGGGATTACCCCTAACAGGAAGACCTCTGACCTCTAGACAGGTGCCTGTGGGACGGATGGGACAGCGTTCATGTCACCATACCAAGTGGGATTCACAGGCCCCATTTGGCAGACAGGGCTATTCCAGAGGACATTCCCACTTTGTAATCACACATGCATGCATGCACATAACCCAAATACTCAATAATAATGGGTTGCATGCCCTGGGATCACAATAAAATCAGTTATTCAAATTAAAATCTAATCTAATGAAATCTGTAAACGATTGTAAATAGTAAAACATTTAAAAACATCTCAAAATGAAAAGAAAACGCACTGTTCGCTTCTTAATCATAATCTTAAAAGGAACCTTGTCATGGGCAAACCCCATGACTTAACTTAGATTCAGACACACACTTAAAACAGTTTATGGTAAGGGAAAACACAAGGCAGCGGAGGTGGGTGTAAAATGTTTGGTCAAGTTAAAATGTTTGTTACCTGTGGGGCGTGTCTCTTCCTCTGACCGGGA
>JAVQJF010086271.1:0-13666 GCA_036023855.1 Gadopsis marmoratus
AAGTTTATTCACCCCCATGCCACCTCCTGGATATCCTCCCTGCTGAAAAGTGGTGAACACATTAAATACTGTTTAATGAGGTTTTCAATTTAATTTTGACACTTGTCATGAACAAAGGCTTCCTAAGCATACTTACTCCCATGCCTCCGCCCATGCCTCCACCCATGCCTCCACCCATGCCTCCTCCCATGCCTCCTCCCATGCCTCCTCCCATGCCACCTGGGTATCCTCCCTAGATATCAATTATAAGAAGCAAGCCTTAGTGACAAAATGTTCCCTATATTTCACTTTATTTTCAATCATATTTAAAAGGAAACTGCATGCCACATCCTGGACATCCTCCCTGTTGGAAAGTGGTGAGCATGTTACATCCTGTACAATGCTGTGTTGAATTATATTTTTACTCTTTATTATTTATACTTACTCCCATTCCTCCTCCCATTCCTCCTCCCATTCCTCCTCCCATTCCACCCTAAAAAAGAGCAACACAGAAGATTAAAACTAAAAGGACAACAGAAGCATGATTTATAATTTACACTTTTTTTCTCCCAGCAAAGCCCAAAGCATTAAGCTGAAGTCTCACCCCTATGACATTAATCGTCTGGATGGAAACATCTCCTGCAATCTGCATTGCACAAATTCTCTCCACAGGAACACGGTGTTGGAAGGTATGGAATTCGTTCCCGTTTACTTTGATCTGCAACAGGATGATGTCAAATATCAAACAGAGTTTGCCATGGCACATACTGTCAGTATGGTCCAATTATAAATCATTATGTTGAATAAATGTGTTTAAGACGTATTCACAAAATCAGAAACCACACACAGGCTTGCAGCACAAGAAAAGCCTAAACAAGTTACTGGTTGAATTTCCCTATTTAGACTTTATAAACATGCAATCCATTTATATCACACCGCAATGTAGTTGTAAGTGTTTGTTAATGTACTTGTCAACTATAACTCCTCTTGTGGGGACCAATAAGTGGCGGTTGGTGAATGACAATAAAACACTTTTAATAAAATATATGTCTTCATAAGGTAAGATATAATTGTTCACATACTGTCCATTGACACGTCATTATAGCTGCTTAAACTACATTATAGTGTGTTACAAAGCATTTATTAAATGTTTAAATATTTGTAAATGCTAGTGGCTAAGATGACCATTTCAAAGGCCTGGCCTTTGTAAAAGGGCATTCTATGAATCTTCTCCTCAGACCCCCAGCATCCATTCTGACAAGAGTTGAAGACCACCTTATCCCACAAATCAAAACGGGGGTTGAAGTGGAAGGCGACGTCGCTGGACTCAGACTCTCCACAGAGCAGGTTGACAAAAAACCTGCCAAACAGCAGGCGAACCAGAGTTTACGTCACCAGTGTCAGAATAAAGAACTGCAACAGTAGTAGAGGTGGGGCCAACTCAATTTGAGGATCTTTTAAAAAGAGAAATCTCTCCCCACAAAAGGAGCTAAAGGTGTCACAATACAGTCAGACACGTTCAGCGTGCACGTTGCCCGTTAATGGTCTGCGAGAGTATCTTTGTAATGCAACAGATTTTTTGCTTTCTGCACTCGCCTGTTAATGCTCTCAGCAATGTAGCCCTGGATGTAGATGGACACTCCGTGCCTCAGGCCTCCATAAACGGGCCCCAGGTAGGGAATGCTCTGCGAAAAACAGAAATAAACTATAGCACCTTTCAAAACAGAGTTACAGAGTCCTTCACAAATAATACACCCCAGCAAACTAAACCTCAAAAAAAAAAAAAGAGAAAGAAGAGACAAAACAGTGAACGCAAAAAGGTTCGTAACAATGTGTTTAATAGTGATTTAAAAGACGTCACTGGGGCTGCGAGACGAATTTCAACAGGAAGACTGTTCCAGTGGTTCGGTCGTGAGGCTGCTTTTGGATCAGTTGAAGGTGTGGACATGCCTAACTATTGCAGTAGGTGAAGAGTGAATTACACTCATCAGTTCTTCAAAAACTAAATGCATGAATAACGTTGTCCAAGTCACAGAATGTTAGGAATGATCAGATATTTGAGTCGATTCGAAGCCGATAGAAACCGAACTACCGTCTTAACGTGCTGATCGAAGGTCAGACTGGAATCACAGATAATTTGTAGATTTCTGGCATCAGGCGGAGCAGAAGGTTAACAAACGTTCACCTAAAGTCTGATGTGTCTAACGGTCCAAGTAAGAGCCTTTCTGATTTATCATCTTTGAACTGGAGGAAATTACTACATTTGATGTACTTCAGACAGGTCTGGAAAGAGGTCAGACTGGTTTTACAGACACTGGTGTGTCAGCATAGCAATGAGGAGAGATTTTTTTTGTTTGCTTGCATTAGAATGTCTGGCAACTTGCAGAGGTCAAGTCTCAGGACTCTGCTTATGCAAAAAGTCCTCTGAAGGAAAAAAACAAAAAAAATATGTAGGAAATTAACCGCCTTGAACTGGACTCTTGCCTGAACAATGTCACGGAAACATATTTTTGACTTGGTTGTGTTGGGATTAGGATGAGCTTCCCCTCATGTTCACCTGGTGGCCCCGCCTCCCTGTGTGTCTGTCTGTCTGTCTGTCTGTCAGCTTTCTGCTCCAGCAGATTCACCTGCGCAGCTGCGGCTCATCCACAAATCGCCTCTAAAGTTTTCACATAACCGGTTCAACTCGCCGGATTCTTCGCCTCACATGGCGGTTGAGTCTCCGGCCCGGTGCGTCTCCTGATCTGCTCTCCTGCGCTGCAGCTCCCACCTTCCCCCGGTAGCTACCTGCCCTCCTGTCGGCCTCAGACATCCCGCTCTGCCTCGACCACAACACCCGCCGGGATCCTGCCCGGCTCGTCACCTTCGCCTCCTGCCTCCTCAGCCATCTCCCTCCCAAATCGGCCAAAATAAAATAAAATAAATAAAATAAGCCCCTTTTTCCACTTTTGAACCGGGGTTTTTCCCGCGCGCTGCTCGCCGGGCTCACCTGTCACCTGTGACACACCAGGCCGGTGACTGAAAAGTGCCTCCCTTCGCGTCAGGTACTCACAGGGCTGTAGATCGGCTGGTAGCCGGGAGGAGCCAGGAACGACATGGCAGCGCAGGACCGGGCAGAGGGGCCGGGATCAGAAAGGGGTTTTTGTTTTTTTTTTTTGCCAGGAAGCGATCGCTGCTGGAGGCCTCCTTTTATACACGTGGTCGTGGAGGGGCAGGACCGGGACCGAGTCCAGGTGTGGCTGCGTCACCGTGTCGCCTTCTGGAGGCGCGGGGCGACGTCCGGCCCAGCAGAGGAGGGGCACGTTGCAACGGCAGACCAACTGCTGCAAACGGCTGACGCGACGCAGCACTCGGATGCTTTGCTTTGTGAAAGTGCTGCAGTATTAAAAAAAAATAAATAAATAAATAAAAACACTCCATTGCTTAAAAATCTTACAGATGTGCAGCTTCCAATGTTGCTTCCACTGGTGGAGCCGGTCATAACCACGTTGTGTCCTGCTGTGACATGAAAACCGGAATATGTCCCTCTGAATGTGAGTGGCAGTGGAAATGGAAGATCTCAACTGAAGTGCAAGCAGCCTCGAGTGTGTGTGCGCGCGCGTGTGCGTCAGTGAATGTACTTTGCCTTCTGCAGCCGTTACTTTCTGCAGCATTAACGTGGCTCCGACAGCGTGCACCGTGAGCAAAGCCAGTTGGACCGGTGCTGAATGAACCGATGACGTGCCCGTGCGTGAGTCAGGCGTGTCGCAGGCGTCGCCTTTGAGGACCCACCGTGGGCTAAACGGGGAACAAGCGTTCGGACGGCTTCGGCCTCTCTATCCCATTCATCTGTCCGTGGTGTTTTAGACAGTGCGATAGGAAGCACTTTGCTGGAGCAGGACCTTTGGTCTCGACGACGACGACGCGCCAACAATGATTTTGTGACATGCACAATAGTAAGCGCATAGCAAAACCTGAATGTATGTAAAAATGTGAGCCAAATGTGGCATTATATATTGTAGCCATACAATATAAGGCTTTGCGACACAACATACTGTAGCTTTCCAATGTATTCTGCTAGTACTGGCTGCCTGAGCCGCCAAAAGCAATCCTTTACAGAAATGGCAGCTCTGGTTTGAATATAAAAAAAGTGTTAGAATGTTACATGTCAACACTGGCCAAAGTGAAGTTAAAATATGCAATGCATACGTGCTAGACACTTACTCATTACTGTGACAGAAGGAAAGTCAAGAATAGTGATAGTCGTTTTTCATTTTATTCAGTACATTCGATGCAATAATAGTCTCCCTCTGTGGAGGGATGGCCAGCACACAGAGTGTGTGTGGTACCAAAGGCTGCACGTGTGGCGCACTCAATTTGAAAGGGAAAAACTACACACGCAGTAAGTACATGTAAATGTACATGAAAATGAAGTCACGTGTTCCAGTTTTCCTTAAAATAATTTGTTTCTCCTGTATTGAAACACAGGGTCCAGTCGGAGGACACTCAGTCAGGTGGAAAGTAGTGATCTATTCAATTTCAATTCAAATGAATTCAGTTTTATTCATATAGCGCATATATAGGGACAAATACAAATTATTATATTTATTATTAAGAACATATGTAGATTAAATGACCCGACACTATAAAGGAGTTAAAAGCTTCTTCACCTCCACCAGACACAACATTAAACTGCTGCGCACATATTAATACATCAGTGATAATAAACCACCTATATAATACGCAAACACCTAAAAATAACGGGGGCCATTTTTCTGATTTATGAGTACTTTTACTTTTGAGTTCTAGAACATTTTAGCTGCAGAGCTTTAAGATGTAATTGGATATTTTTACACCGAAGTTGCAGCCCGCATATGTAATGAATGTATATTATGCATTTAACCATAATGATGTAGTTGAATATGTCACGCCTCGCCTTGATGATCCCCACTTCCAGCCTGTGTCCCTCAGCCCATCACTACAATGACTACCACCTGTGTCTCATTGCCTGACTCCCTGAGTGGCATTTAAGTCCCTGTGAGCCTCGCCGGTTTGCCTCTCAGCACCTGTGAGCAGCAGCCCAGCGTTTGTATGAGTGAGCCCTCGTATACGACCATCTGCCTGCGTTGTCCTGGACGTACCCAAGCTTATGGGCTGCCTGTTTGAATCAGTGGCCCAAACGAACTGTGTGCCGTTATCCTGCCTCACTCCAAGTAAAGTTTCTTCGTTACTGTCTCCGGTGTGTTTCCTGCTCTTGGGTCTGCTAATCTCTCTGGTCGTCGCAGAATATCGAGGGAATTAAACGACAGTTCACACGAAACATGACTATTAAAAACACTAATGTAAGTGAATTAAAATAAAATCACCTGTTTAGAAAAGCAACACAACTCTCTAAACTCCTTCTATTTAATTAGCACCAGGTTTCATAGAGAAATTGTAGGAAATGAATGTCCTGTTAAAGAGAGAGCATTACTGCTTTATTTTCCCCCAACATTAAACACCCCCTTTTCCGCTGCCTGGAATACAAATCTACCGAGTCCGTTATTTACGTACCGAGGACATGAACGTCTGTGTCTTCTGTGTTCGGTATGACCCTGACAGGTGAGTGTTACATGGCTTCTGATTGGCCGAACCGACCACAGTCTTCAGGTGTAAACATGTAACACTGGCTTTAAAAGGAAATTTATGTCTGTCCCATGTCCATATTTTAAACTCAAACTATGTAAAGTTCAGGCTGTGTGATCTCTGAATTGCTGGAACTGTACACATTTAGTATTAAAAGGAAATGATGCATCCATGCTGGCATTTGTGTGTATATTTAAAATTTGCCAATTTTCCAGGTCTCAGTTAAAATGAGCAGATCGTGAACAGAGTGTGGTCTTCAATCTGATTGCATGCATTCTTTTGTTTCCTGTTATCTGCAGTTTGGACACCAGATGGCGCCACGTGTATGTCTGAGGCTGAACACAAGTCGGGACAAGCTGTAAAAATAACTATTCTTTATTGAGAGACAAAAGGAAAGCAGGTAATCAACATACAGGTGCTGTGGTGAAACACCCCAAAGTAGCCGACAGAGATTTGGCTTACTAACGTTACCAAACATGCGCAGAATACGTTAGCTTTAACGCAGTGATATAGCTAGCTACATGGACATTAAAAATTTGAATGCTACCCACTAACAAAATATAAAAGACAGTTTGACCTTTGAAATCAAATATGTAGCCAACATGTTTGCCTTCTATCGCCAAAACCAATTTATAGCACAACAATTCTTAACTTTTTATGAAAATCCCAGCTAATTTAATTAGGATAAAACGAGCAACAGCAAAATATATCGCTTAGATAACATTTGCATTTATTATTAAAGAAGTATGTAGACAAACCTTTATTTTCAGCTTCAAGTTCAATATTTGCCATACAAATGTAAGTTTTCCCTGCAATATATAAGAGCACAATCTAACAATTCATACAACTGAATCCTAACATGAAATATCAGTCATAGAAAAGGTTATGAAAAGTACTTTAAAAAAATCCTTTATCCAAATTTCTTAATCGTCGGAGTATTAAAACATAATTTATATAAATAAAGAAAAGAAAAAAATACAAGCGTTTATTTCAGATTGTATTTAGTAAAGCATCATGTTTTTGAGCTTGGGGATTGCTCTTCCTCTCCAAGATTTTGTTATATGGCGAAAAGTAATTTACAAATATATTCAGCTAATTTTGAATCAAACAAAGTCACCAAACATAATATCACCTTCAAAGAAAAGACTTCTTTTCTATTGTTGAAGCAGCTCATACACGCCTTCTACGTTGAAATGTAATTATACTGTCTCTTGGTGCATACGTGTACGAATGCACACTTCCTGTTTGACATGTTTTACCAGGTGTGTCACAGCATGAATGCCCGCTGATTCAACCTATCCCGGTTGCATTTGGTGATAGTGCGCCTGCACAAACAGGCGAGTGTTTGTTAGGCAGGAGGAGGTGGTAAATTGAGAAAGATATATGTGTGTTTGCGCTGTAATTTTCTTCTCTCGTGTGGGTGTGTGTGAGATCACAGAACACTGGGTGCATGTTTGCTCAGTAATCTCTGACTGAACCTGTCTTGTAGGTGTCGGCTGGCTGACACTAACTTGCGCAGGTAGAGGAAGCAAGCATAGTCCTGAGAGAGGAGGGAAACTCCAGCGCTTCTGTCTTGTAACTCTTGTTTTCCTTGCAAAAAGGACAGTGGAAGAGGACACCCTGGGAACGAGGAATGGCTGTTATGGAGGGAGAAAGACAAAGAGGAGAATGCTTCAGATTGTGAAGTAACCTGGAGGAGATTCTTCTACTGCGGTTCGACCAATGGGTCTGGGATTCTAATGTGGCATTTCAGGCTCTGGGATGTACAAGATGTTGCTGTGTTTCTCAGCATCACATTATATATGTGTCACATAGGTAAGCCTTCCAACACATGTTTCTACTTTGGTCTTCTACTGAGAGCTGACATATTTGACCACTGTGTTTGACAGCGTTCCTATATTGCAATCCTGTATTTGTTCACGGCTTGGTATATAGGATAAGGATAAGGGTCCAGCCTTTTCAATAGGAACTTAAACAGAGAATCTGGCAGAAGTGAAAACTGGAGACAAAACATTTCAGAGGCTCTGTGTCTTAACTTGCATACTAGGGCTAAGTAGATGGCTGTGTACATGCAAACGTCAAACTGTCCTCTTCCAAACTCCCAAGGTCCCAGTACACTAGATATTAGTAAATTTTTATTACAAAGAAAATAAAAAGGATTTGGTAAAGAGCAGTAATTGATATCATTACAAATGCTGCACAGAATAACTACACTGTGTTCAGCTTCTTTGCTAAAATTAATGAAAAACTATGAACTCTTAAGGCTCCCGAGAGCATTTATTTAATAGCTACTTTTTCTCACACTGTCTTGTTTCTTAGTCAGCATAGGCATTCTGAAATGTTATACCTGTGCCTCATTAAGTAAACACACCACGAGTAGAACCAGATTCCACACTGAAACTCCTGTGGAAATGTTGGGGGGCAGCCAAAACAGCCACAAAGCCTATACTGCAAACCTACACTCAAACTAGTACTTCTCATCTCTCTGTTTGACACGTTTCATCCCTCCAGCAAGCACAGAATAGCACATTTCTGGCTTTACATGGAATTTAACGCAAATGAGTTACAGTGTTTGCCAACAACAGTGACTAACTGTGTCATGAGCTGCAAAGCCAGCAATGTAAAACATTATCTTTTTATGGCGCTGTATTGTGTCATACACTGAAATATTTCTGCTGTAAATACCTGTGTGAAGGGTAAATGTGTGTATCATGCAGTGTGCAAATCCCTTAAGCCAAATTTACCTATCTTTACACTGCCTCTGTGATAATACTACATTCATATCTATTTACACATTCACCTTTACATATACAAGCTCTGGCATATATCTGTTGTTTTTCTTCTCCCAAATGCATTTCACAGTGAGTCTAAAATCAACATCTTAACATCTCATCATCCTTTTTCACTTTAGAAGCTGGAGCCATCTCCATCCATTCTCCCCAGAGGAGACTCATCAGGTCGGTGCAGGAGGATGTGTTTTTCTCAGTGGATGTTACCTGCAATGGGATCCCCACCATACAATGGAACTTCATGTCTGGAGCGGTGAGCAGCACCATAGGGACTTGGCAGCCGGGGATGTACACCAACATAACGGTGGATTACAGCAGCAGAGTGCAGCCCCACAACAATGGTTCTATGGGCCTGTCAGACCTGCGTTTGCAGGATGCTGGATACTACGTGGTCACTGTCACAGAAACGGGTGGAAGCAGCAAGGACGCTAGCTTTGTCCTGAAAGTGAACGGTAAGTGGGTCTGGGCTTCTGTATGTCATTACGAATGCAAACAGATAAGAGTGCTACATTTTACAACAGCCTCCATAAAGTTTAATTAGCAGAGCTTGCTTTCACACTCTTCTACCTGCTGCCTAACGCAAACAACAGCAAATCATGGTAGAAAAAACAGCAAGAATGTGCAAAACAATTCTTTAACAGGATGTAAGATATTATTATCATTAATATAATACCGCGACCTGATTTGCTAAGCATTGATGGTCCTGTTTTAAAAATGAAATAAGAGCCACAGTCTTAAGCTCCACTCCGGCAGTCTAATCGTGAGTGTGCCTTGCTGAGCAGCATTGTGATTGTGGATATTAGAAGCAGGCTTGTCACCGAAAGGTTGCCGTTTTTGCTCCACCGGATAAATATGGGCAGGGAAGTGAAAAAACCTGGTGCCCTTGAGCAAGGCCCTAAATCCCAACTGCTACAGTGGAGCTGTTCAGTGTCCAGCAGGTCAGACTGTGGTGCTGCTGGGCAGCTTCCAGGTGTGAATGTGTGTAACTGAGTGAGTGCGGTCAGGGCGTTCCTGCAAAAGAACTCTTGGCTCTCAGCGAAACTCCCCTGAATAAATACAGGTAAAAAAATGACAACAAATCTGCCAACGTGACATGTTTTATGGGCACAGATACTCCAGTATCTGTAAAGGTAGAGAATGTGTGCAATGGCATTTTAATGTGCCTTTCAGATCTTAAAGCAGGGGCTTTGAGTTTATCGTAGTTATTCATCAGCAAACAACACAGTATTTACACAGTGGAAATGTTGGGTCTATACATACAGAGATGGTTTAGACTTGCTCTATATTAACAAGTGCTATCAGATAACTCTGTTATGATATAGGGCTATATAAATAAAATTGAATTGAATTTATCTGTCTGTCTTTGATAAACATTACAAACTGATACAGGATTTTAGAGTTAAAAGGATGACACATGAAAATACAGATGAATAATACAGTATTTGCACTGCAAGATAGTTATTTGAGAGGTTGGCATAATTTCTTATCATTGAAACATAGGAATGGTCCTGCTGGTACTCTATGACTTCATCTCTGTATACAAGTAGCATTCCCAACATGTTAGTTTTGTGTTTCCACCTCTGGGAAGTAATCTGTGCACAAGGCATTTTTTGTAGTAAGAACATTTTGATTGATTTAGCTCCTGTGTCCCTGTCCTCCAGAGGTGCTGTATGAGGATCTTCAGTACCTGTCTGTCTCTGCCTTGGCACTGGCCTGTGCGGCTGGCCTTCTCGTGCTGGCCATGTGGCTGTCAGACAGGCTCTACAGGAAGATAATGGCTTGGAGATGCAGGAAACAGATGCCAGGTAAGGCAAGCGTGAAAGATGAGTTTAAAATGTACCTCCGTCTTTATGAACAATGGTGTCGGTTTGTATGAAACACCGTCATGATGAACTTTGCATTAAGGATTTAACAAGATAAACAAGATAAACTTCCACTTCACTATTCAGACAGTAGCTTGGTGAACAAGGTAAATAAAAAGGTACTTAAGTACACAGTGGGCAAGTACTGCTACTTTTCATGGGTAGAATCATCATAATAATCATCAAGCATATTATATTCAGGATTTTAATTTAAAAAATAATATAATACTTTTACATAAACTTGTATATATATATATATATATATATGAGAGGATTGTTTGCCTTGAGCTCAGTTTACTTACTGCAGCATCGCTGTTTAAAATGTATAACTGTGGGTTGAACTTGAATGTGTTCTGTCTAAGTATGGCTGTGTTTGAGTACAAAGGTCTGCAAAGTTCTCTTATACCTTGTGTGTTGTGTTAATGTCAGTTTCTCGTCATGCAGAAAATGATGCAACAGAGCTGCAGCCTCTTTGATGGACGTCGAGCTCCGTACCTGGCATGAAAACACACCAGAGACTGTTCATCAAACCTGTCAGTGCTGCACTGAGGGCAACGTTTGAAAATTTAGGTGTTGTGCATATAAAATACTCACGTTTCTTACAGCCAGAAAGATGGGACTACCAAGAAAACATGTCCTATATTTACATTTTGTGTTGAATACACGTGCCTTTACAGGATTTAATGTAAATATATCATTTTTATCATCACATCATATTTATTGTCTAAGCAAATGAATTGTGTCATTTTCTTTTACTTCTGGCTTCTTCACAACAATGATCCAAACTTGAAACATTAAAGTTTTACCGCAGGTGGTCTGTATCAGACTACAGATGCAGTTAATAGATGGACAACCATATGTCTTCCTTATCAGGTTTTCAGTGACAATTTAAAAAAGTAAATAAAACAAAAAATGAAGATGGCTGTTACATAATCATTTTAAAAAGCGATGTGTAACATATTCCATATGTATGTGTGAAACTAAAGCCTCACACATGGGTCTTTCTTTAATCTAATTAATCAGACTAAAATGAGATGAGGATAACACAGGACTACAAAAACACATTCCTCGCAATACAACTACATTGAAGCCTTAGAAAACATCTAATTAATAGCTTTATTCTTATGATTATATGACAAATCAGCACAAATACATAAAGACAGACTCTGGTTTTCACTCTGTATCAAATTGCACAGCAATAGTGAGACCAATGCGAGAGTTGCTGCCCTTATTCAGGAAAAAGGTCAAGTTGAGCATCTATTTCTACTGTATCGCATTTTAGTAGGTTAATGAGTAATGTTCGTAGCAAAAAATGTATTATATCCTTTCTGTGACTGTTGAATGTCAGTGCACACTGGTGAGTCCCTGTTGTTTGATTCTGACACAAAAACCTAATGAAACTGTCAACATAGACATTGTTTAGCTACTGAACTAGTTGGTTAGTTGCACTGGATATCTGACAATTCATTTAGTGGACTGAGAAAAATACATCATATTAGCCACAATTAAGCTTCACAAGTAGCTGATTTTTAACATGTTTCAAAACTGATTTACTGCATGATGCGGACGTCCTGCCGGATCTTTACAATATGTATGATCAGACGTTCTTCATGAGTTTACATTGGCGCTATTGTGGCAGCGCTTCAATACAATTGCATATATCTAACAAAAAGGGGCCCTAATGAGCATTTTCACCTCAGAACCAACCTTACACGTCTCACCTGAGATGGTGTACTCTCCATTAGGAGAAGCGACAGCGAAGGCATGGCCAATGCTCTCCACTGGGCCCAGGCCTGGACGATTAGTGTATGAGACTGATTGTGCTATAACAAAGAGAATTATCTGTAAAATCTTAAAAATTGTCAGAAGTATGTGCTGTCCTTGTACAAAAATGTCTATGAAAGAGGTAGGATTGGGTGGTAGGGTGCATACGGATGATTCTTTTTTGCATTTCCACTTTTTCTATACATTGAAGATGTTAAAGTAATCAAGTTACTTCTAACAGCTTAGTTGTTCCCAGGGACCAAAGAAGTGTACTGGTCCTGTTGACCCTGGTACTCCTACATTGTTTATGAACCACAGGCTGGTGCTGAGACTGAGGCACGGGTCTAATTTGGTCTGTACAAATAGATCACCAATTTGAATGCAGATACACCTTCGGCATTATACCAACCAGTGGGTTTGAAACATTTTGGCCTTTAAAAGTGTCTCTGGACAAAAAGGAAACACGATCTTCCAAGTGGATTCCAGCAAAAACTGAAACTCCATGACTACAGTCAGTTCTGCCTTAAATCTCTCAACTTTACCGTCAGTGCCTTCAGAGAGCCAGTATTTTTCATTACAGTAGAAGTGTGTGTGGATTGTGATTGTTGTGTGTTGAATTGGAAGACTGTACCAAATTTGCCTTTATTTTGTCTCTGTCAGGATTTGTAAACAAAATCTTCTACAGTATTTTATGTAAGAAGTAAATTTGTTCATCAGAAGGAGCTCTCTTCTCGAGCTTTGATGTAGTCAATATTATTATCCCATCCATATCATGTGTTAGAGACGTCTATTAGTTCAGTAACACTGATATTTATTCTCGGAGGTGATTTTGATCAAAATATAAAGACTGTACCAAAATGTATATATAGTACACATTTGTGTAGTGAAGAAACACCCAGGACAATATCCAATAAATAGCTGTAACTCACTGAGGAAAAGGTGTATTTGAACCAAACTCCACATGGAGATCCAAAACACAAATACAACATTTCATGTTAAAAAAACAAAGATTCACACATTGACTATGGAGTTATTCAACAAAACACAAGTTTTTTTCACTGTGTGTTTTTTTTAAATGTCAAATGTGATATGATCACTCAAAGGTAATACATGATGGTGACTTTGCAGTGAGCCAGAAAGAAAGGGTAGGTGCCTCTGAATCGTATGATGTGTAACACTTGATAGCGACTGAAAGAATAATACATTTGTCTTATTAAGATTTGTTATCACACAGCAGGAAGTTTAAGAACCTGAGAATATCCTCTGAAAGATCATCTAACAACTATAAAAACATGTGAAATTGTTCAATAGTGTACAGAATTTGTAGTTGCTACAGGTGTGTGCGGTCTCAGAAGTGGATGTAGGAGATCTGCACGTTGCCATCTATCTCCAGCATGTCGACTTCACTGAAGGACTGCAGGCGGTGGGGGAAGTCGAACAAGTGCTGCCCGTTCACAAACACTTTAAACCTCTGGTTCCCACAGCGAATCGACATCTGACAAACAAAAGCGTGAAGTCAAAATGATGTAGAACACAGCAAAATCACGTCGAAATTCATTAGAGGGACATAATATAAATACTGTATGACAAATACTACTTACATCAAAGTACTGTCCCTCCATGAAGGGATTCAAGCTGAGCTCTCTGTCCTCCTGGCCCCAGCTACCT
>JAVQJF010086273.1:0-43181 GCA_036023855.1 Gadopsis marmoratus
TGCCAAAGGAAATACAAGAAACAGAACAAAACCCCTCCTAAACTACTGTCCCACCTAAGCCCCAACAAAAGAACAAACAAAAGGCTGTCCAGCTAATACTAAAGAAAGGCTCAGGAAAACCATACAAGGGTGGCACCACCCACTAACCTAGTGTTCCTAACAGTCACAAAACTAAGTGAGTGTGATGTACAGAGCGCCCCAGTCTTGCCTAGTCCACCACATGCCTTTTCCACCAGCCCCCACAGAGACTTCAAAACATGTCTTATCATCTAGTTTTCTGATCCCAAATGAACCACTCCCAACCTCCTCAACACCTCCAGGTCTCCTCTTTATAACACCACCCTCTCCAGCTGATTGGTTGATTACCCGAGACGGACACCTCTGGAGCCATTTACCAGGGCTCAAAAATCTGAGTCATCATATCTGACAGTGGCACAGTGAACACACAACATCAATGACTGCAGCACACTACAGTCATGGACGTGGTTCCCTATTTGTTGTTTGTGTTCTGCCTCCCGCCACAGCCACTGATCCATCCAAAGTTAATCACTCCAAACAGCATTACAATTAGTGCAGTTTGGAGTCAAACATCCATCTCCTGGTCTATCTATCACCATTTTTTTCTCTATGTGGTAATATTCCCCAATTAAAGCATTATTGTAGCCTACTTCATCAAGGGCTAAAGTAATCAAGATTAATCTCAGTGAGCTGACACGCGCTGTTTGCTAAGGAACACACAGAACAATTGCTCTGGGCGAGCATCATTAGGAAATGCAATAAAATTAGGCAAACTGATTATATTTCAGAACTGGGGAGCAAAATAAAAACACAATTTGGGGAGGGCTTCAATTATGGCGGCTGCGCTTGCTTGTTTGAACATCAGCCATTAAATCACTTTACAGTTCTAATGCTGCACAAGTTTGTTGTGTGTGTGTGTTCGTGCTTGTGAATGTATAGAGTAGGTGCAGAGGAATGTGTGTTCTCGTCTACATCGCTGCATTCCTGTAGACGGTATATCCACGCGTGTGTGTTTTTATTCATGTTTGCGCATTTTTGTGTTGGTGGAAGGAAGGTTAGTGTTGCTGGTGGCGAGGAGGAGCCAGCCTGTAGCCACGTGCACAGGCTTCCAGCCAGCTACTGACACTAACTTGGTCTTAGCCAACGGCTGCAGCAACCATTTTAGGCTCTGTTGTCAATTGGTATCTAATAGGGGTTAAGTGTTTTGAATTCTGTCTTTTGAGGGGGAAAATAAAGCCACCGGAAGGCAAGTTTTCATTTAATTATAGCTCAGATGGGAGATGGAATATATGTGTTGCTTACTGTGTGTTTGGTGTGTATTTTGTATTTATGTGTATGCGATTGCCACACTGTATTTGCATGTACGTATGTGTGAAATCCTATAGGCACGTGTGCTTTGTTTATTTATTTGTCCCTGCCTTCAATAGCTTGCTGGTAAGGAAGACCAGGGCAATCTATTTGTGTCATTCATGGCCACTCAGTAGTGAACAATACTCTGAAACACACACTGTGATTTGCCGGTTAGCAGTGAAACCGTTTTAAATGCTTATTAATCTTGCCTGGGGCCAACCTCTTCCTCCTTCTTCCCCAAAATGAGAAAATGAATGAAAATACATGGAAATATGAAAAATACCTTATCTTATCACCATGTGGAGGTAATATTGTGTGATCCCTCGCTGAAATAGCTCTGAACATTCCATGAATATTTTGAATATTCCGTTCGCCTGCATTTGAATTGATGTACGGAGTATGCATTCATGCCGTCTGTCCCGTGTCACGCGTCACCCATATAACAACATTTTCCTAATCAACTCTGACAAGAACGGCCACTTTTCATTCATTTAGATTGGAGATGGAATGAAATGAAACGCCCTCATTGTTTTCCCTCTACACATACATCCTGGACCCATAGCTCAGATTACTGTACCTGGCTGATAGATAGAATTCAGCTGAACTGACTGACATAAGTGATAACAGGCAGAATAGAGGTACTGCGTGTCTGTATTCAAAACCCCACGGTGTCCCCTCAGGTGTGGTCCCTGTCACACCTGCTGTGTGTGTATGTGTGTGAGAGAAAGCAGAACCAATGGATGGAGTTGTACTCACCAGATGACTCTATGACCTTTTCACTTGAAATGAAAAATCAGGATAGAATGAATGGCTCCATCATTTGTATTCTATCATTACGTGAAGCTAGTTTTACGTTTTTCTATAGCACTGAAAGTTAACACGAATGGTAATTTACACTGATCCACTCCCATTGGTCAGTTTTTGACCCTCTGAATGGCTTTCTTGAATATTGTAATAGCCTGTTTATTGGGGTCAATGTGACATTTGCAGGCCACATATGGATGAGAACAAATCAATACAATAACACACACATATGCCACTATGTGATATTCATTGTTCTGAAAACATAATCAATATGCTCATAAAAAATCAGGACGACCTCTTGGCACCCCATGACCTTCTTGCTTCTGATTAACCTTGTTCACGCGACCTGTGCCTATAGACCTTATGAATTATAAATGCATTTCATTATCATAGTCCAGTCGCTAAGGGATTTCATACTCTGCATGTAAGTGTTTCTTTTTGCCCCAACTGGGATTCTCCCTCATTGTTTTTCCAGGGTTATCATATGCAATTTGTCCTCTTTCTACTTCTCTCCCTCCCTCCTTCCTGCATCCAGACCTCCGAGGATGGGGCAAAAGAAGACGGAGGCGAGAAGGAGAGAAACAGTTAACAAACTCTGCAAATGATTGATGGGCTAATTTCAAGCCCTGAATAAAGCAGTTTCCGAAGTCTGTTGATTCTCCATTTATTAGGTAATAGAAACATTTATCAAAAAAGTCACATTTTTTGCTTAAGCAATAATTGCATTTTTAAGCCCTCATTAGGCCTTCCATGCATACATAATTCAATTGAATAAATACAGTGTTGGAGTGAAGAATTAATACCCCTCCTATATCGTAAACTGAAAGTTGGAGAATCTGCAGCTTGACTCCCGTTCACATGGAATAATACAGTGGAAAACACTTTGAGGTAAAAGTATAACTTGTGTTTTAGCACACCCACACCCTGCCTTGATTTAATATTTACTACTACTATCATTTTGCTTGTTGTAGTGGTCAGAGCGCAATTGTTAATAATTAAATAAACTGGCATTAATCTACTGTACTGTATTTAATCTATTCAAAAATAATTTGTTCATTTTAGCCTAAACGATATCTGACAAGAATAAGACATCTGTAGTTGTCCATACCTAGAAAATGTCTGAAAATTAGTGTTACCAGCATTAATGAGCCCCACAATGAACAGGAAGCATTTTCCTTTTACTGTCCATTACGATTTGCATATGAGGAGAGAATGCTCACAAAAAAATACATCATTGTTTATTTCTTTATATTGCTGGTTCTCTGTCTCATGATGACCACAGAGTGCTGCATCTCTACAGTAGCTGCACTGTACATCATGTGAATGAGGGTTTCTTCTTTCTGGATCGCCTGGCCAGGGACGGAGCTTTCACACTTTATCTCCTACCAGCCTACAGTAGCTTTAGCCTTTTGCGTATGTAGCCACATCAAAACAGCAGTCATGTCTTGTTACCTGGCAACAGTCCCACTAGCCGGCTAAGGCTCCTGTTCCAGCAGGGAGAGCCAGTTTTAATCACCTAGCAAATTTCCAGCGCTGAAAACAGACAGGGCCTCAGCTTAATCTTGTTAGCACGATGAGGCCATTTTCAGATATCATTGCTAATCAAATCATCCCAAAGGCTTTGAGCCCGAGGTTTCATTTTTTTTTTTCTTTTTGGGTAGGAGATGTGGTAGTAGTAGTGGTGGTGGTGGTGGTGGATGGAGCAGATGTGTGTGCGCGTGGAGGAGGGAGGTGATGAAGAGGGTGTCAGTGCATGTTTGTGTGAATGCATGTATGTGTGCATTCATAGGGATGGGGGGGGGGGTTGTGGTTACCACGGAGCAGAAACGCTAAAGAGCAAAGGGAGAATTACAGCTGACTCCTAATGACCACGTTCCTCTGCATTACACCATAAGCAACCACATACCCTTGTCGATATGTGCATGCATACTCATCATCGAAACCAACACCCCCCCCTCCCCCCCTCACCTTCAAACTCCCTCTTTGGTCGTGAGCTCTCACTTCAATTTGAAAGGCTCCTCCACTTCTCCCAGTAGATAACCTGCATTTTTTTTCTTTTCTTAATAGCCCAGAGCCACTCACCAGCACCCAGAGAGACTCCCCAACCCAGGGCCCAGGAGAGCCCGCACAACAGAGAAAAAAGGAGAACAAAGCCAACCTGCAAAGTCTTAAAAAGTTAAAACGTGTACTTTGATAGCCTCGGCCTATCTATTGCGGCGGCGCTGATCCGACCCCAGGGAGACTGACAGCACCGCAGAGAAAGAGGGAATACAGAGGAGAAGGAGAAGAAGTGGGCCACGGCAACCCCAAACTCTTCTCGTCTTCTATTTTCCATATCTACACACACACGCGAGAGTTTGATGCAGTGTGCGCCGGGGCTGATGGTTTTGCTACTGTTTTCCAATGCCAGTGTAGTCCGACTACTCTGTATTAGCATATCTATCTTTGAACAGCACAGCGAGTGAGCGGCGGCAGCTGTAAGACACTGTACACGGAGCAAAACACAGCATTTAAATGTAGTGATTGTGCCGAGGGATTTGAACATGCTGTCCCAACTTGAATTTCCTTTTACAAATCTCCCAGAGCACGTTGATATTGTGCAGTGACATAAGCACATGCCTTATGTTGTGCGCATGTAAGTTGCAGTGGAAAATCCTAAATAAAAAAAAAAGGCTCAGCGATAGCATAAGAGTACTGTTCAGCATTTGAAGTGTGCACAGTTTCCTAAAAGTCAAAGAAGTAGCTTACAAAATGTGTTTTATGTTGGCTGAATAGGAACCTCCATATTTCCCAAGTAAACTTGTGTGGAAAAGTTCCTATGATATGTAAAGGTACAATGAGTACATTTTTAGTAATGAATCAACACGCTCAACCTCAGATTGTAGAGGAGTACTCCTGATTTTTGGATTCACCATGGAGACCTGGGAAACCATTGGGAAAAGGCTTGTGACTCAATTTGAGTCCGTAATCCATGACATTTCAGAAAAAATATTAAATCACCTACAGTATAGCCTCAGCTAACCCAAATTGGTGCCTCTCATGTACTGCCATTACGTTCGAATCACACAGCTAAGCATCCGTTTTTCCAAAGAATAAATACCCAGTGATCTTGAATTCTCTAATAACGCTTTCCTCTGTTCTGAAAGTATCCCAAAAGACTCTTCCTACTATCTGGATAACACAATTAAAAAATGATTTTAAGCCCATTTCTCAAGTTGTGCCACTGTTTTCTAACCCCAATATATACCCCAACGTATGTCAATTTAAGTTTATGTTTTTCTTGTGTTATACCGAACAAGTTAGGAGATATGTCAGGAGCAAACTGGGTCTAGCTGCAACTTCTTAAGTGATGCTAAATAATGACATTTAACTCCATTAAACAGACAAGGAACCTCTCTGTAATAAGGTGACCTGTGGCAAGTTGCTGCCAGCATAAAGAATAGATTCTTTCAGATTGAGACTTGATCCACTGTGAAATCAATATGTGAAGCATTAGCAAATCTAAAAAGGCTGACTCGTTTTTTTGACTCGTGAGATGATCACCCTCATTTCATCATCTCATCACGGGGATGACTGATGAATCACTTCCCCTTATTCAATACAACATAAAGTCAAATTATTCTTAATGACGCCTTTCAGATGTCATCAAACTTCCATGTGGAGAATCAGCCTTTATGGTTCGTCATGAATCACCAATTAAAGAAACTCCCTCACAAGGTCTCATAATTGCTAAGAGATGACTTGACATCAAGTGTGGCAATTTATTGCCCACAGTGTGGCGATTCATTACTCTAGCTAAACCTGTTGTTGGGCCTTAAATCACTGACCTTAAGTGTCAGGAAACCTCACTTGATGAGTGTCAGTGGTGACAACAGGCTCGGAGTGTTCCTCCTTTACGATAGCGGGAGGGTAGATAGCACTAGTGTGTATGAATACAATCCCTCGCACAGACACACACACACACAAACCTCCTCCTCCTCCTCCCTGTTATTAAATTTGCCTGTTAATTTTCTCTAAGGGTTTGGTGTAATTAATGGACCAGTTTAGAACGGCCAGCGAGACCCAAGCCACCGTCACTATCCTTGTCTCTGCGGTCAGTCGTGAAGGGCCACTCCAGAGGCCCACTGGGGTCTCCTCAGCAGGGGCGCGTGGCCCTGTCAGTCACATGCCCACCCTGGGACTGGGGCCTGTCCATCAGGAATGGAGTGATGGAAAATGGAGGCAGGGAGGGACAGTACGTTTGGTTATGGCAGTGTTCCCCTTAAGTGGATGCAGTTGTGCTCATTACTGCCCATTTACATTTCATCAGCAGGCTAGCTAGCCCTGCGCTGTTAGCACCACCGACTCATTAGCAATGAGGGAGGGAGGGAGGGAGGGAGGGAGGAAGAGTGAGGTGTGCAAAGGCCTCGGGCTTCCAAGATTTAAAATACACCAGAGGGAGGTTTCAGAAAAAGAGCAGAGCGAGAGAGGCGGCTAGACAGAAACACAGGGGGAGAGAGAGAGAGAGAGAGGGAGAGAGGGAGAGATCGGCCATTGTGTCTGTGTCTGATCAAATAAAACAGAGAGGAAAGGAGGAGGGATTTGAATCGATATGTAATAATGTCCAGTGCTGTCTCTGGCCCTGCCCTTTCCTGGATGAGTAAGAGCATGAGCGTCTCTGTCAGTGGTTGGCAACATCCCATGCCTATATATGGAAACATGATGTCACACTCCAATGAAAACTTAGCATGTCCAAATCTGTTGATTTTGAATTTTTCAGATAAACTGAAGAGTTAAGTTTCCTTTTGGGTTAAGAACATGCTTCACATTTTGTACGCACACTAGTACTTCCTGTGTCATTCTATTTGTTTGATTTATTTGTTTTGCACCTTCAGCAGCAATAAATGCTATAAATCAAAGAATGCTACAAATCTGTAAACCACTGACATGGTTAGTTTAATTTGGGCTAATGTCCAAAAGTTGATGATAAAATGTGGATTTGCTGTATAGTACATTGCAAGTTGATTGTGAATTAATAACGCTAATGTGTCCAGTAGACAAGTGAATAAGTAAAGCACAAATTACGATTAAAAAAATACTAGGCAATACAAGATTACAAAGAAGAAATCTATGCAGGCAATTCATTGTGATCCAGGTCAGCGTGAAACAAAAGTTGTGTGCGCATGTTGATGACAATTATACTTACATTAAAATTAAACCAACACTACAATACCAAAAAATCTGAACTCCTATGAATCAGTTAGCCTATGCTTTTGCATTCCATTATAACATGTTTTAATGCTGACATTTAGTAAGAGCAGAGGTTGCGTTTAATGAGCAAAACACTTCTGGATCTCAATTCCATCATTACACATAGCACATAGAAAACAATGAAGAATGCATGTACAGCACAGTCTTAACCGTGCCAGAATGTTTGTTTATCAAGATGTGAAGCATTGTGCTCACTTTCGGTGTCCAGCCTCACCAGACACCAGAGACGTGGATGGTATGGTTGGTGGGGGGTCAGAGATTTTTTTGACTATCAAACTACAGACACCAGAGACTGAAAGAAACAGTGACAAAAAGAGAGGTGTGGGGGGGGGAGTGGAGCGAGAGAAGATGTGTAACGGGATATGAGATTAAATACAGTATGTCTGCCCTCTCCTGGTCACCGCCGCCACCATCCGCCACTGACAGGAGGGGAACTGGGGTGTAGGGGGTCCGAGAGGGGGAGGAGGATGAAGCCGCAAGAGGCAGTGGGACAGAAATGTAGAGGAGGAAGTGATGGCAAGCAAGAAACAGACGAGGGAGAGATGAGAGGGAAAGAGAGCATAGTGCAGTGCTTCCTGTACTTGTGGAACCACAGATGATACATTTGTCTAAAAATAACATTAAAATCACCAGGCACTTTCCGTGACCATTTGTTATCGTGCGTAACCCTCATAATAACAATTAAAATTATTTGTTTGTGCTGTGGTTATTATTCTATTCCCTTGTCAAATCCAGGAGGAAATTATATTTTCATATTATGTACCTCATTTGCTGTTAATATGAATCCAATATCATGTGAAATGACATTTCCAAGTGACTAAAAACTCCATGATATTCAAAATGTAATTAAACAGTGCCGCCATATCCTGCTATTTTCATGATTATTAAATCAATGGCTTGATTACGGGGAAAAAAGAAAATAACAAAATGGAAATGGTTTGCCACTGTTTCTTGACTGACAGCATTGTTTCTAATCTCATTAGTGACAGGAAATTGACTGCAAATGAAGAGTGCACATTCCTAATATTACTAATTTACTTTTTTAGCGCGCTGGGTGTTTCTTCAGCACCCGGTGTGTATTTGTTAGCCATAATTGCCACGGCTCTGACAAAAGGACAGTCGGTGAATGGCACATGAACTGGGTGTGTATGTGCTTCTGAGTGTGTGTGGAGGTTTTCGTGCGTGTGTGTGTGTGTGTGTTTGTGCAGTAGATGCTCGTGGGTCTGTGTATGTGTGACGTGAGTACACGGGGTTTATGCATAAATGTGTGTGTGTCTGTGTGTGTGTGTGTGTGTGTCTGTGTGTATGCCCCCGTGGGGACCACCTCTGCCTCTAGGTGCTATTGGGGCAGGTGTGTAGCCAACAGGCAGGAGTGATGTCTAGTTAGCCAACTCAGAGGTGAGAGGTTTAGTCTTAGAAGAGCTAGTTAGTGGCAGGCAGGATTAAGCTCTGTATGTCAATAGCAGATGACTCCTTATTCTTCTGTGCTGGTTCAGGTTTGTTTGGAAACATTCAGAAATTGGTCCCACTGAGGAGCACACAGTTTGTGGTTGTATCTACAGTTGGCCTTGGGCACCAATCTGAGGCAATGTGCTTTAGCTGGGAAATTCTGTCAACAATTATTCTAATGTTTCTTTTGGCCCAGATTATTCACAGGCCCACATTTGAACCACATTAGTCACAATAAATGTATCTCATCCTACCTCCTTGTGAGGGTCAATATAGGACATCTCCACTTTATTAGAAGGTTAGCCTAAGTTACCAGTTTATTGCATCCATGATAATAATCATATTTTTATCAAATCAAATTAACATCTTGAAAACGAAACCCCTTTGCAAGATCCATTTTCCTACTAATAATAGTGCTGAAACAGACTAACCGAAAAAAGCACTTTGCTGGGTTTTTTCAACTCATGTATGAACTTGCAATATTGTTTTCATTCATGCCAGTTTCACTGTAACGTCTCCTTGGCCAGTGTAAAAGAGATGTCAGTCCCACTGTGACACATGGGTAAATAAAGATTAAATATGAACGAAAAAGTGAAAGTATCGATTTGGAACAGATTTTTTTTTTTCTGAGAGTGGTTACATGTTTGATGCCACAGCGGGTTGTTGTGCCAGGGAGTACCAGCAGGTCTGTGTTTGTGTTGGTCCATGGATTACTGTGCTTTTGATACCGTGCCAGTCTGTGTGTAAGTGTGCCAGTGAATGAGTGCATCCACCTGCTTTTGTGTTTATGTGTTTGCGTGTTCATATGTGCACTGTACATGTCTGGCTGATGTGCATGTGCCTGCTCACCTTTGTGCATGCGTTTGTGCTTGCCTGCCTCTCTCTGTATGTATGTGTGTGTGTGTGTGTGTGTGTGTGTGTTCCCCTGGGCTTTCAGGGTAAGCCTTTGTGGCCTTGTGCTCCTCATCAGACTCTGTGTCTGGGAGCATGGCTGTAGGGTGGGCCTCCACCGCGGGGACCCTGGGACCGATGGGGGGACAATCACTGCTGCCTCATAGCTGCGAGGAAGGAGACAGATACTGCATGGATGAAAAGAGGGGGGGGGGATAAAAAGAACATGAATTTTGTTTGCTCTCCAATTTCTGTCCTTTTTCACTCCTCGCCATCCTTTTTGCCCTAATCTGAGCTCGGATCTGCAAGGAGTTTCACAAGATATCACCTTTCACAAGACTGTGTTTTGTGTGTGCATGTGTGCCTTATTATATGAGTATTTTAAGGGAATCTTCTGTCAACAGTTCTTCATCTGCCTGGTCACATGATCTGGGTCTGTCACACAGCAAGGCAGGCTTTTTCCTGTGAAAGAGCTCCGGAAGGATAAACCTTACCTTCCTAAAATCAAATAACACCGTATCCCTACATTTATCACTCAGGTTTTGACAAGGTTAGGGAGGATCATTTTACATATTGTTGTTACCTGCTTTTGCAAAACTGCCACTATTAGCTGGATTACAAAATCATTAATTGTCATTTTGAAAGGAATCTCATATCCTATCTTATCTCACTTCCAGTTTTTTTTCTATCAGCCAACAACCTATTGATATTTGTCTTTCATTAACTATTTTCCATGACCATTTTGTTCCATTGCTGTGACGTTAGAGGAATGTATTGCTGCTCCAGGTGTAATATATTGCGTGTCAACACTGTGTATTGATCCGAACCTACGTTTCGGTTGACAGGAGCCAATTGTTAGGTCTCAGAAACTAAACAATCAAGTTCATTATTTTATAAATTATAATAGTAAGTCTCATGATTTAAGGTTTGGAAGTGTAATCCATGTGCCATGGACATGCAACAACACAAACACGCTAAATGCCACAAAAAAACAAAAATAAACAATTTGCCAAATTCTCAATTTCACCTCCTATTCGCTAATAGTTTCTTCGTTGCTGTTTATAAACAACGAATCTACAGGCAGTTGTTCTTACTCTCTGGCATGAGAAATGACTGCTGTTGCTAATGATGTCCTATGCAAACAACGTAATAAGGCAGGTTAATCAGGCCGGCATGATTTTCTATTAGCTTTGTTTACTCAGTCTGCGAGGACATCGGGGCTAGTTCCATCTTAATAACAAAGGATCAGACTCAATGCTCTGACATTCGTTTGCTGGGCTCAACGATGGGAGCCAGCGACAAACTGCAGGGGATGTTCTTACTCTACTGAGAAGAGCCGTGCAAGTGACAGGCCCGAGATGGGACATGAGATAGAACATGATCTCGACAAACATCTTGCCAAACAAAGTGTTTTGAAACGCGATAGGTAGTAATGTGATTGAGTGAAGCACAGCCCTAAAACAATTGTGTGGAAACCTTATATGTAGAATGATTGCTCTGCTTTATGCGAGCTGTCATAATCTAAAAGATCACTTTAGTCAAGCTACCTGACTGTTTCAGTATTCGCTCTCATGCCGTGACCTCATTTAATTGTCTTCTCAATATCTGCGTGGCCTTTTGTTACGCGTCGGACGCAACATTTATTGTTGTCTCCTTGACTTGAACACAATTACACAGCGCTGCTCTCTGACACATTCAACACACATCAGCCGCACACTCATCAATTCTTCGTGAAACCGCACCCTGCCGACTGCACAATGGATCCCAAATCTCAACCGGTGACTTCACCTAGGTCGGATTACCTGCTCCCCCTCCTTCAACAGGAAGAAAAGGAGATTTCACCTTTGACCCCTGGGTTCTCTTGACAGGTGTCACACACATCAACACTAAGTAAGGTTCAACCTCATGCATAGTTCTGTGCGTCTTTTTAAAACCGGAGACAAGTATTTTGCCAAAGTCTACAATGCAGCAAAACAGGTTCAGTGACTGCTATGATGCTATGCTCGTACACATCTGGGCAAATGGTACAATGGTACATTTAGAATGATAAAATTAAGTGGAATTAAGAGAATTTTCATGCCTGGGTGAAACATTTCAAACTTTTGCTACCTCTAATGCTTGTGTAATTCGACTCAAATTGGAGGGGCAGAAGCTATTTATATATTCCCAAAATCTACACTGTGCTTTTCATTTGATGTTTACTCTCCATTTTACTCAACTTTATATTTTTTGTTTGCTGTTAAAATATCATCTCCCAGAAAAATGCTTAGTAAATGAATTTCTTGCTGAGAGTTGATGAGAGATGAGATCGCTACAATTCTCATGGCTGTATGCTATGAAGCTACAGCCAGCATCCAATTAGCTTAGCTTAGCATAAAAAGGTTTTACAGGGGGTTATGTATTTCTTACATAGGTACTATTTTACTATTTCTATTTCTTAGACTTCGTGTCTTAGACTTGGCGACTTTCTGCAGAGTCTCAGTAGGTTGCCTGACAAGTTCACGGTGAAGACAACACTCCAGCAGGTCACTGCACCTGGCAAAGAACTAGTTGTGCAAATAACCCACCATGATACCAGAAATGGTCATTTTCACACTTTGCTTTAAAGATACTGGTGGGCATATTTTGTTACATTTCTACAGAGCCAGGCTTGCTGATTCCCCCTGCTTCTAGCAGCTGGCTGCAGCGTTACAGTTAAAGGACAGATTCGCGATATGAGAGCATTATTGATCTTCTAACTATTAGCAAGCGAATGAAAACGCATTTCCAAAGTGTCAAACTGTTGCTTTAGAGATTGCTTAAATGAACAAAGATAAAATATTATAGTGAGTTAACACATCTGCATGCGTGAATGTGACCAGTATCCTTCTAATATTCATTACCACTACGGTTTTCCACTGCGTGACGCAGCAGGAGTTCCTCCATGGTCTGTCTTGTCAGGGAGCGAAGGATGAGAGACAGCAGGGAGTGAGTGGGTTTGTGCACGCATGCATGTGAGTGGGAAGGGATGTGTGTGTGTGTGTGTGTGATGGGGGGGGGGTCAGTGAGATGGAAAAACTCAAAAGGGTGTGTGTCATGTGCCATAACGGCTACCGCTCATCTGCTTTTGGATGCTGGAAAAGAGACAGCAGAGGTGGAGACAGACAAACCGACAGAGGGAGAGAGAGAGAGATTGAGAGGGAGAGAGAGAGAGAGCGCGATAAGGAGGGATGATCAAAATAATTGCAGCCATAATGATGAGGTGTCTGACTGGACGGACGCTGTCTCCATCCAGTTTGCTCTCATCAATGTCAACGATCCTCTGACAGACACAGCGCGGTGAGCAGGAGATGGATGCCTTGTACTCATACACTCCTGTCTACACACACACACACACACACACATTCTGACATCACACCAACGCCTGTCTGGATAAATGCAAAGCTAACACAATGCTAACAAGCAGCACATTTTCCACTTTTGTTTAGTGTGTGTTTTCTTATGTGATTACTAATGTGTCACTCCTATCAGGTAGTAATCCCGAATGGTTTGGAGCTAGTTTTGAGCTGTATTTTAAAAATGTACCTGACAATGACCAATTTTTTTCAGACAGGATGGCAGTAACCAGATCCTGTTGGGATGACACAACACAGTATCGTTCACCTGATCCTCACATCCATGTCAACAGGGACATGTTCTGGAAATCCCCGCCACAGATCCCCTATACTGTCATGGATACCAGCGGCCACATCCCTACTGTCACACACACACTTCGGAGTGAAAGCAATGGTTAACAGTTTGGAGTAAAAGTCCTTGTACTGTGACTAAAAAATATGACTTCAATTGTATACTAAATTGCATTGAAAGACAAAGTAAGGTGATTAACTTGTACTTTGTGTTAAATGGGAAAATACCCATTACAATAGGTCCACACCAGGACAAAAACTAGTGTATGCCAGTAAAACCAGACTTCTGTACAGGTATGGGTATATATCTGTACTGTATAATGTATAAAAAAGCAAGGTTTTATTTATTCATGCAATTATTGTATTTTGTATGACCCTGGGGTCATGAAATTCACTCAGAACCTGTTGCAAAATCTGGACGCTTATATAAAAGACACGTATATAATTTTTGATAATCTCATCTACTATTATATAAAGTACTGATTAGTACATATTACATTTTGTTGACTCCACACCTTATACATTTGAATGCACCTTCAAAATTAGAGACTGGTTAACATGTGCTTGAGCACCAGTTTTAGTTTTAGGCAGGAATGACATTATGTGTGCAGCATGTATGTTTGTGACGGTATTTGAGTAATGGGTGAATTGATTGATGGAGGTTAAAGCATACCGATATGACCTTCTCAAGCTGGAGTAAATCCAAAACACTCCAGCTCTCAATCCAGTGTCATAAACATGGTAAGCGGTTGTTCAGTCCGAAAATAGCACTACATTAAAAAATACTGTAAGATATGTTTATTAAGGAATAGGTCCATGTAATTGAAGCCTTATCAAACACTAAAACACTATGCAGTGGTTTAGACAGGATTTTTTTTACAACTCAATGACCATTATTTTAGCCGCAATCACGAGTAAAAATGGTAGAATTACGCCGTTCACATTACAAAGTAATCTGCATGTATTTGATTGGCCGAAGCAATACTTTGCATGCTAAGCCTTCGAAAACACTGAATCATTATTGTGTTTTTATTAACCAGAAATATGCCGCGGACTCCTCGCAGTATCAGCATAAACCTGCTTGGATTCAGGCTGTTTAACCAACGGCTTTTCAGGAAGAGATTTCCCAACTCTGATAGACGCCGTCAATAAAGCGCACTCCCATAATGAAGTGCTGTTTAGTATTAGCCATTCATAGCTTCAAGTGGGAAGCATAACATCCCATGGGTCGCTTACACTCTTAAACCACAATAATGGCACTTTCATTTAACCCCTTAATATATGTTAATCCAGGGATGTCAATGGGTTCTCTTAACACTCATACACAGGCCGGCGAGGAATGAGCTGAACAGACAGACAAAGGCTGGCTTGAAAGGCGGCCCTGATATTTGATTTAATAAGAGAGTCGTCCTTAAAACAAAGGCACATTGTTGGCTCTGGGCTCTGTGTGCTATGTTTAGTGCATGTGTATGTAATGGAGAGGGGACTGCATGTATGACTGCATGTGTGTGCATGTGAGTCTGTGAGTTTTATCCACCCACTTGCTGGTCTGTCCAGGCCCTCTGTTTGTTTCACTTCTCCTAGCTGGGTTGCCAGTTGGGGAGACTCCATGCCTCAAACGACCAGCAGAAGGGTTTAAAGATAGAGTGGGGAGAGGGAAAGTGATGAATATTTAGAGCCCATTGAAATGAAAATCCCAGCAGCCCCTGGAGACCAGGGCTTAGAAGTCATTGCCGAAGGGATCTCCATCTGCTTTTACCTTTAGCTTCTTATCTATCTATCTATCTATCTATCTATCTATCTATCTATCTATCTATCTATCTATCTATCTATCTATCTATCTATCTATCTATCCTTGGTTTACGTGGTTACAGTCGCACACAAATAAACATGGTGCTGTACATACCTGCATGCAAATCTATGCATATACGCTTTGTCTGAATGTCTGTGTGCGTGAACGTTTACTGTAGTATACTGTATGTCTCATCGAGGCCTGAGTGGTGCCTGGCTTTGACAGAGACAGCCCACAAATCAGGAGTAAATCAGGACCTGGGGGCGTGACGGGTTCACTGAGGGGGAAGTGAGACATATTCACTGAGACCAAATCAGCTTCAATCTGGCCTCAGAGAGCCGTGTATATCACTGACCAACAACCACCCCACCCCACGAACAAACACAGATTCTCTGTGTTTGTTTGTGTGTGCGTTGTGTGTCGATCTCGGCCCTCACATGTGTGCGAGGCCTATTGTTGAACTTTATTTTACTGCATAGTTAGATTCCATTACAAGCCAGTTCAAACAGATGTTAATGGGACAGGTGCTTCAATCAAATCAAACCTCACAAATCACAAATCTGCACTTTAGTACGTCATAATACATAAGTTTAATGGACAACACTGACAGACAATCACATGGATGCAAGACTAAATCTGGTTCATGGACTGTCTGTAGTAAAATAAAACACGATGAAATGACGAGGAAACAGATGATAGCGTAAGAGGCTTTAGATTAACTGTATGTTCAAGATACAATTCCTAAACACCTGCAATAATACCTGTTTTCCCTTTAAAGTGCGGAGGTGTTTGCAAGAGCTGCATGGTTGCTTTGGACTGATATCTTTGTCTCTCCTATACTAAAACCCGAGTAGACAGTCATGAGACATACAGGCCCACGGATTGAGTTGTAAGGGATCCTTTTTTTTTTTTTTTTTTTGCTTTCAACAGCAAATGGAGGGATGGACGAGAAAGGAGAGACACACTGTGCAGGCACATCGTACAGCTTAGTACTTGTTTGACTGCCAACTGAACAGGTTCTGCAGCTGCTTTTGAGTTTCCTTGGCACCAAAGTATCAATGTATCACATCAAAACAATAATAGCTCACATCCTTACAAGTCCGTCACTCCTCTTTGATGGCAACATTCTGTGTTTGCTTTCTAAGATCTCATCACAGCATGAAATGAAATGAAAACTCTCATGTTTAGGAGCCTGCGTACAGTCAGGAAATGCAAGAAAACAACAACATTAAGACTTAGTTTTATCATTTATTTTCTTAGACAGCATGTGAGTGAGATGGGAATTTGAGTTGTGTCTGGTTGGCACAAGTTTAACCCTTGGGTGTGGTATTTATGTGTCAACAACAAGGTCATAAAAATGTTTTAATTTGCTATTAAAAGCAGTTTGACTAACACTTTGAATGAAAAAGCAGCCATATTGTCTCTTTCGAAAAATTAAATGTTCATTTAGGTTTAATGGGAGCTGTCAAAACACACGTAGCTAATGAGATAACAGCTATGTGAATTAGATAATGCAGAAGTGTGTGAGTCTGTAAGAACCTTTGGTTTGTTAAAAAAATAAAACATTAAAAATATGCTGCTCTAAGTTAACATGATTGCTTTAGGACTTTGACAATCACAGATCATTTGAAATTTGGACATGCAGGTATTACCACTCTGATACTAAAGGGCATAGCATAACTCCTGACGTGGCAGAGTGTCGCATCAGTTGGGTGTCAGTGGTTTTTCGGTGAGCCAGGGGGCATGTGGCAAATCTGAAGGGCCTTGTGTTTGCCTGCTACCTCTCTGCCAGACACAGGCCATCCCAGGTCACCGCCACTCCACAACTAATCTGTGTCATCGCCACCACAGTCTCCCACTTTCCTGACAACGTGTTACACCCCCACACCTCCACCCCTCCCAAACCGTCCTCCATCTCTTTCTACCCCCCTTCGCCTCCTTGCTTTCCTCGCCTCTTCAAATCCCCACTCACTTTCTCCTTTCATCCGTTCTCTCTCCCTCGTTTATCCTCCTCCTCACCCTGCTTTATTTTTGAAACCCACTCTCTCCAATTCACCATTTTATTCTCCTCTTCCTCTTTTTTTCCTCTCTCCACGGTATCTCACCCTTCTTCCTGTTCTCGTTACTCTCCCCTTTTCTCCAGTACTCTTGCTATGCTACCTCTCTCCCTCCCATTCTCCAGCGCTCTCCTCACATCACACAGTGTTGGATTTTGACATCTGCCTGCAGGAGCAGTGACCCATGAAGTAATTAGAGGAGGAATCTCGCCTTCTCTTTCCTCCTCCCATCCCTCCCCTCCATCTTCTCCGCTCTCTGTCAGCTCTGAGCCAAGGATCATATAAAAAGCTGGTTATGTTTACTCCCTGATCCATCTAATTTCTGTAACGAGGGCCGAGCCGGCCTCATCTCCTTACTGCGCCACGCTTAAGCCCAGGCGTTGGGCTGGAGAGGCGCCCCAGGCCCCCGCAGGGCACTGTGGCGCTTCAACCACACCGCTCAGCCGCGGAGACGAGACTGGGACCTAACCGGATTAACTCCCAACCAGCACAGGTGGAGGGACCCTGCTTTAAACACACAAACACACACACACACACACACACACACACACACACACACACGCATACATGTGCACACAGAGCGAGATGCAACTTTCCACCATATAATGTATCATCAAAAAAAGTGCTGGGATGCGATCTATGTGATTATATGTGGGTGTATTTGTTTGTGTGGGCGCTGTGTGTGTGATGCAGGGAAAATAAATAAAAAAGCGAAAACTTCAGCTGCTGCAGTATGAGATGAGAGAACACAATTATGAATTGCTCCAGAGCTTACGGCCACTCCAGTGATAACGCTCAAGTGCTGTGGTATCAAATTGCTACGGCATAGAAATCAACCCCCCCACCCACAATTGAAAATATTTGCCCCTGGATTGTAAATGTAATATGTAGGATAAGGGTTGATGTATAATGCAACAAAGTGAAGTCTGAAGGCCATTCCAAAGCAGGACAGGCTGGTCGTCAAGTGTTTTGCTGGGCATCATTAGAGTGTTTTTCCATGTCCTAATTTACAGATTATTCATTTAGAAAAGACTCGAGGGAGTTTGCTGGGTACTTTCAGTCAGCGCTTCAGGTACACGTGGTTCAGTACGCCTCATGTGGCAGTGTATTGAACAGTACAGTACACAGTGTTAATTTGTCAAAAAAATTTGGGGATTATTTACTTTTGTATCTATAATGTTTTTGACATAGAGAGCCGAGGTTAAACCAGGTTCTGCCCCAGAAGTAAGAAAACCTCATTCAAAACCACACTGACATTTGTAATAACACAAACCTTGCAGAGAGATGGTCTTTTTAAAAATCCACAGTAACATTTCTGTTTTTACTAGACTGTAATGGATACCATTTCCCAGAAGCCAAGACAATAGCAGGTCAAAAGGTACCGGTTTAGCAGAGTGATGCCTGTTGAGTTGCGAAAGGACAGGGACGGCCAAACAGTGGCGATGTTTTTGGACAGAGGCAGAGATTGCAAAATTTGGAAAGGTTACATTAGAAGAGAGCATGAGTGGATATCATGGATAAGACAAAACAACAGGTTGGATGGGGTAGGATTAGTCTCTCTTTCAGTGCTAATAGCAAGTGCTGTAGACACCAATTCGATATGGATTGTAAACCCCTGGAACATGTTTCACTTTTTTAGAAAGACTGATGAAAGCACCTAAATAAGTAAATTAGCCTCTAAATGAGAGATTCCATCGAGTTACAGAAGGTTGTGGAGCAGCAGCTAGCAAGGGGGAGATGTCAGGACTGCCATCATGTGGGTACAAGGTGTTCTGTTTCTTCCTGCTGTAGCTTAGGAAGCACTGGCATAGCTGGCACGACAGCTTCAGGCGAAAGACACTGGCCAGAGCAAGGCCACTCTAACCCAATTGGACCATCAATTACTACTGATTAGCCTCAAAGTAGCATCTGTCCCAGGAAGCATTTAACCAATATATTCTCCATAGTGACATGCAGCAACAGAATTAACTGTCATATGTCACTGTGGTTTAATAGAGTTATTGGATTTTTGACATGTTCAAAAGCTCGCAATTTGGCTAATGGAATGGCGGACAGAATCCAACAGGGCACGTGGCCGCTGCACTTCTGCATGTCTGTTTTCCGTTCAGGCTGAGAAGGAAGGAAAATTGAGATAATTTAACATAAGCAGCAATTTCATATAGGTTTAAAGGATCTTGTAATCAAATCACAGCGTAGATATATATAATAGCAATTTTATTTATTTTTGCCACTAAAGACATGAGGAAAATAAAGCAAGCAAAAATTTTAAGGAATAACGCTTGACTATTAGCAGGTACCTCATAGTGCCACCTGAAGAAAAAGTCTGCTCTTTATTAAATAACAACACTTGCAGTGCCAAACTGTTAGATTGTATTTACCTCGTAAAGCAGGGAGCTGGGAGGATTCCCAGGAGAATAGGTGTCAGTCAAGCCCATGGAGTTGGTAAAACAATCTGTCAATGTGATTTGGTGTGCAAGAGTGTGCCTGTGAGCATGTGTTTGTGTGCGGCTGTGTGCGTTTGTGCATGCGCGTGCGTGCGCTGGTAAAACAATCTGTCAGTGTTTTGACAGCCATGTCACACGCCAGGGCTCAATCTCGGGGGATCCTGCGATGAGAACTCCTGATTACCCCTCTATGCATGAATCCTATATTTAACCCCGGCAACCGTGACTTACGTGTAGCACGGATGACTTGCTCTGCGGGGGGGAAATTGTTTTGCAGCAGGTGCGGAGGGTCGTACGGGGCATGAAAAAAGTTTTCAAGGTGACACGAGGCACAGTGGTGTAGCAATGAATTCCTTTGCCATCTGTCTATCATTAAGGTAAATTGTTTGGAAACAGCATCACTCCGGCTCAGAACTGCGAGTAAGTGACTTAGCCAAACAAAGGTTTTCAAACAAAAGCTTGAATCAAGTGTTTTTTTCATTTAGTTTCACACAGAGAGGCTTTAAATGTATTGCTACAAGAGCCTCAATCTATATTAATATGGCAGCCTGGGTGTGTCTTTACGGAAATTATAACAGAACCTACAGTTACATATTTCACGCCTGCAAGCTGAGCTGCCCAGTATCACCACAGTCTTACGCTATTAGCCAATGAGTAGTTTCGCTGCAGCTACTGGAGATCAAGTACCTTGCTCAAGGGTACCTCTTTAGTAATTGCTGATGGAGAAGAGAGCATTTCTTAACCTACAAGTTGGGAACAGAAATGGGTCAGGGGCCAGTTTCTTGTGGGCGCCCCGGTGACAAGAGTGCTACTAAGTTTTCCTGAGACCTGGACCCACGATGAGGATAAATTTCTCAAATTTCAGTTACGGCCTGAGAACGAGCCTGATGTGGAGTATTAATGGTTCAGTAGGGGACGCACACATTTATATAAACCCTATGTGCTGTGGAGAAAAAAAAGAAACTGTGGTGGTTTTCTCGTCTGTGTGTTAATGGCAGTGGCAGGGTGACATAACATAACTCTTGATTTATAAGGCTATTTGAAATGCCATCGCTCGCGGGGCTGTACCCATAGAGCAGGCAGGGAGGATCGCTGACAGCTCACTGACTACAGGATGGTGAGACAGAAACGCCTGGTGTGTCTGTCTGTCTGTCTGTCGAGCTCTCCCTCGTTGTGCGCATGCATGTTTGTGGCAAAAGCGAGGACGGGGGAATTTTAAGTGCGACACATGAGATGCTGCACAGTGAGACACCAAATCTCTGTAGCAGCTAAGAGAAAAGCGCAGGTGGGGTCACCCATTGTCATGCACATAAGTGGACATATACGATACCTATTTGTCAGCATGTTCACATTACCAAAGACATTTTGGAAACCAACTGCTGCAATGTGATCGCTGAAAAATAGTAGGGAACACAATATAAGGCACAAGCAGGTTTGACAGGGTGGGAACTAAAGTAGCATCACTGCTTGGTAGGGGAATACCTGAATGAAAGCAAATCCCTAAACTGTCAAACAGCCTTTGGTGTTTGTGTATTTAGGTACGTTTGAAGAATTTTGCCACTGTACATTGTCAATGTTGACAGGGAAACTGAACGGCACATTAAAGAGCAAGGGAATGTTAGCAAAGGACAAGTATCATTGCATTAGGAATTTGGCTCCTGGAAGAAAACCACGAGAGCACCTTAAAGTGATACTGTACAGATCTTTAATTTCTGACATCACTAAGTAGGCTTGGGAAGATGTCAGGTGGCCTGCATGCTCGCTGTGGGCTCCCAGGTCGCTTCTGTGGAAGCACAGAAATAACCTTTCGCTTGCGATGTATAAACATGAGAATGCCCAGGCCGAACCTGTGGGAGCAGAGAATGTGTTGCCTGTGACTCATGCAGTCTGCCATTTCTGTGGTTAGGGTAAATGTTCTGACCCCAGCATCAGTCACCATCAAGCCCACAGACATGCTCTCATTTTACTGTCTCAGGAATTTACCACCTTATTCAGTGCTAGAGCTGCTGCAAGACTACACTGCAGTAATCCAAGTCACTGAAAATTCTAAAGTGAAAAAATGACGTGAGCTGTTGATGAAAAACAATCATCTGATTTCATTAAAGTCATATATGCACCTGCCACATTTTTAGGTTCTAGCAGTAGTAGTAGGTAAGGTTGTTCCTGGCCCCGCTGAGTATTTAATTATTGTTTAAACTGGAAGCCACAGCCAAATCACAGTGATGAAAACAAATCCCCGCGCAGCCAAACATTGTCAGGGATTTTAAAATTGTGTTGTCTTACTGAAAACTCTGTTAACGGATTAAGAAAAGACGTGCAAACAACACACATCCTGGATAAATATCGCAAATCCATGCCAGTTGCTTGCAACATCTTAATGTTAGCCTCTGCCGTGAGTCATTGCTGTCTGGGAGGTCATGTTTCAGGCAGATTAGCAGTCACCTCATGAATGTCTGTTTTCCCAGTGATTAAGTCCTTCAGCTTTTGACTTTATGGACTTAATGAAACCTGATTAACTTGAACTTACACCTTTATATCTGTTTTTCTCTGTGCATGTGTGTTTATGTGTGTTTCTTTGAAGAAACACAACTATGCAGCTAAATCCATAGGAAGCCAAATAACGTCAGCTCTGACTTCTCAGCTTGCGGCCCTCCCAAATCTTCTTGTATCCAAACATCTCTCCCCCTTCGCTTTTTCTTTAAACACACGGCCCTGTTATCACCCTTGCTTCCTCTTCCCTCCTTTATTTTTCAAAGCATGAGAACTGGGGCCGGGGCGATTAAGGAATCCTAGCCCTGGCTAATCACCCCGGACTGGAGCACTTCCGCTGCGCTGATTACCGAGGAAACCATTAAGGAGAAGAAAGTGGCTGGATCTTTCATCCTGCTCGGCCGGGCTCAGGGGAGGTCAGAGAGGGGTGTGTTTGATAGGCCATTTACCCTTCCTGTTCTTATTATTCCAGCATTTCCTCTATCTGGACTCGACACGACTGCAGCAAGCGAACCCCGGGCCCATGTTGCCCTCCCTCCCAAAAGGGTTGTAATCATTGCCATACTGGTGTCCTGGACTCACTGGTACGTATGCATGACACTGCGTTGATTCACAAACACATGCAAATGCACACATGCACCCCTCATCGCACATTCCACTCACTTTCACACCTTCACAAACACGCGCACATATGACAGTGGTACCTCAGGTTCACTACAGCTTTTCTTCACCCCCTCCTCCATCAATACAAGGTCTAGTTGAGCAGCAGTGACCCTGGCAGAAACAGGGTACACACATATACATGTAGCGCCCCTTCCTCCCTCGTTTTCCACCCCATTCCCAAAAAAACAAAACCAGCGCATTTGCGCGCACCAGGGCCTCATGGGTACTGTCACAGATGGTGCTAATGACGTGTGCCCCAGCAGAGGCAGCGCCCTCGTTCGCGCTAGACTGGTGACATATGCTCAGTCGCAGGGCCATCAGTGGAGCACGGCAGCCCTCAGTGTCCAAGAGACACCCCCGTAACCCCTCTACTACAGCGAGACAATGACGGAGACAGACCCTAAACAAACAGAGAGCCCGGCTCTGCCTCTTTCTCTCTCTTCATTGTATTTCAATATGTTTCACTCTCAACACCCCCCCTCCCTCTGTCTGTTTCTGTCTCTCCCTGTTACTTCTCCCTCCCCTATGTTGTTCATCCCTCCTCTGCCTTTTCCCCTAATGTCCCCACTGAGCCTGACTTGATGGATGACCCTTTGCTTTGGTGATTAGGGTCCCCGTGGGGGCCCCTTCCTTCCTCTGTAGGAATCCGGGTACGGCGGAGTGACAGAGCAAGTTCAGGCCGCCGCCTGCCTCTGAGTGTAAGCGTGTGCATAGCAGATATCAAGGGGATTTGTATAGAAGGGTGACAGGACGTATCAGCCGACTGGAGTCTCATGGCTGGTAATGGGCAAAGCACTAGCTTGTTTCTGTGTCCTGTGGTCTTCCCCTCCACCCGACCCACTTGTGCCCATACTGTCACAGAGGGACAGAGATGAGACCAGATCTGTTGCGGTGCTCTGGTTTTATTTCTCCTCCAGGATTTACAGATGTGGTATCTATTAAAAAGTAATATAAAACAAGAGTAAAACATTTGTACATTTGTACATTTGAATTTAAGAGATTATTACATTTGGTACTGCATTACATAATCTCCTATAATCTTCTAGTGATTTTCATGCATTTACTTATATATTATTACAGTATTGTTACAGTATCCAAAGGTGACACCAATGCACTGACACTTCAACAAAAAGCCCCAGAAAGGGGGGAATTCCTTGAACATGAGGGCAACCAAAAAGATTACTGGCTGTCATTATCCCTGTAACCCAAACCTCCTTGGTGTTACTGTATCACCACACTGATGTGCCATGGATATGAATAATGCTCTAGAGACTTTTTGTACTGTTTAGTGATGCCACACCGGCCTTTTGTACAACGGCATTCCTTCAAAAGTTGTAAAAATGCTGAAAGGTAGCCGTGGACAAATTACCAAATTACACTGGAGCCCCTGGAGAAACACAATGTGGAATCAGTGGAAAGTGTTGGAGGAAAAACACTGTGTCATGTTTCTGTAACCAAGAAGACGTAACCATAGACGCCTTTTGTTCAAGATAAAGCAGAAATCCAGTTGTCTCATCATTTGTTTAGAGGGGATGTTTAGTTGATGAGCTCATGCCGAGATTCACTTTTCCATGTAAATGGTTTAGCTATAGGATGGGTGCAGTAATTCTAACTCAGCAATAATAGGAAAACATGAATACTAGAATATGCATGCACAGCAAGCAATATGTGTAAAAAGTTTGCAGTAGAATTATTAGCATTGATAATTGTTCATTTAGTCTCAGTTGCCTAAATTATTTATTGCTAGTGCTGCATTTTCAAAGTGCCGTGCTTTGCCTTTGGTCTCAGATCGGAGAGAAGCTAAATGTGACTAAGACTGGAAATCCGCAATCAACAACAAACAGCAAATGAGTGACATTTTGAAATCAATCCATTTATCTGGCAAATTGCAGAGCTGATGAATTTATGGATGTGAACTTTGAAAGTTGAAACGTACGCCGGAATGCTTCCTTTGTAATTTCTAAAATCCCTTTGCAAACAGAGGCATTCAACATTTTACTGTGGGACATGTGCTCCTATCCGGACTTAATACATATACAATCTAAAGCACATGGAAGAGCAGGCATTGTGTACTTTCTGCTTCCAGAGGGTTATTTTCTCCCTGGCTTTGTTGTTTTGTCATTAGTATTTGTGTTTACTTCGGAGGAAGAAAAGACAGGGTTTACTCCCTTCACAACAGATCTAGAGGGCTAAATCAAGAAGCGGCACATTCTTTAGAAATCAAGCTTCATAAGCACGTTTAAATACAGTGCATTTAAATATGTATTAATCACAAATATCTTTGTATGTATTGTGGGGAAAATCCATATTGTACAAACAATCCACATCGATTACGATATCACAATGTGGTTAAAATATGCCTTTTCAGCCCGTGCCAACTAGCCTAGCCCCTTATGTAGCCAGCAATATTGTAACCTCTGTTCAATGGTAATATGAGAGAAAACTGAAAAAATAAACAGCGTCACATTAAGCAGCTCAGGCCAGTATGGTGGTGATACTCTTTGTAAATTGGGATATATTGGGATTATATATTGTATATTTGCGATTTACTTCCTTTTTCTCTTAAAGATACTACACAGATCCTTATTATTGACTCCCTGTGGCTACAGTCACCATAGAACAGATGTGGAAGAGGTATTCAGATTCCTTACATATGTAGAAGTATCAGTACTACAATGTAAAATGTAAAAAAAATAAGTAAAAGTACAAAAGTATCATCAGCAAACTTCTCAAGCATTTTACTGTAGCTGGTTGAGGTGGAGTTAGTTCACCTACTTCAATACAGTTAGCTACTTTAATCCAGTAGTTCCCAACCTAGAGGTCAGGCCCACTGATTTTTCTGACTTTTCTCTAATCTTTGCTTTTTTTTGTGAAACATTGGATAATTTTATCACTTTGGGCATTGATTAAATAAAACCACCTGGGACGTTTAGAGGGAAAATCTCTTTGGTGGAACTGACAAACTAGAGCTAAAAACTCATAGACACCAGAAACATAACAAGGGGCTCCACTCATTTTTTGTGAGGGGTCACGTGCCAAAAAGGTTGGAAAACATTGTGTTGGAAAAATAATGCTTGTTTGTGTTAAATACCTTAGTGTCAGTGAGGACCACATGGTGTAACAGTGAAGACCACAGGAGGTTCTAGATGCAGATGTATTATTTGTTGTCCATATGTGATCTAACTCTTCTTGCGCAAGAATAAAGTAACCTGAGTAATGATTTTCAACCTGGTCTCGAGTAGAATAATTTTCCAACACATTGGTTTAATGCAATTTATAAGCTTATTATATGTGTTTAAGAAGAATGAAGTAACAGAAAATAGAAATGCTCAAGTAAAGCAGAGGTATTTCAAAATTGTACTCTACTTGAGTAGATGTACTCGGTTACTTTCAACCACAGAAATGTTCCTTCACTGACAACTATAGAAAACTAGAGCTGAACTTTCTGCAATGGAACACTACATGCAGATCATTACCTTGCCAAAACAAAACCTTTGCGTCTGAATTCAACCATTGCAAAAGGAAAATATGTCCACAATAAGCAATAATGCCAGTGAAGCGAGACAAGAAATTCCCTTGGCATTTAACCTACTGTCATACAGACATTTTTTTTTCTTCAGTTTTTCCAAACAAAGAAGCATCACATTCTGAGTGTTTGCATGCTCATGTTCACAAGCACGGAAAATTTAAATTCCCGATCTGCAGAAATTTAAATTCTGCTTGCAGTATAAAAAAGACCCAGCCCTGGTGGTCTTCAGCGGTCACCATTTTCTTACTTAATGATAATGGACACCATGTGAGGCACCTCTGGTCCCTGCAGACAAAGCAGCGGGCCGAATGAAAAAGAGGAAAGAAGAGGTAGCGTATTTATGTATCCCAAAGAGCTCACATCCGGAGATAATCTGCTGTATCCTCAGATAATCTTTAGCAGTTTATACGCACCGGCTGAGCTGTAATTAATGGCAGGGAAGCTATGACATGGTGACCCAGGGATGTTTGTCCTATCGCTGTATTGGCTGTTCATTAGCACAAGCTGGAGCCAGTCACATCTTCTGCTTCTGATTTAAAGTTGGTACAATGCAGCAAGACACGTACCAGCAGACATCTCACTGGGACCACTTTTTCATCTTTATTTTATTTACTCTTAATAGTTTCTGTCAACCTGAGATTACATATATCCATGTAAACATTCACTAAATTCTGAGTTGTATTTCACTAAGCAGACCTGGAGTAGAGCCTCTACAGACATGAAGTGATCTAAATACAAATGACCTGACAAGTCAATGAAAACACATGGGTGTAGGCATGACGAGAAATATGCAGTAATTTAGCACTGAAATGGTGTTTTGGAAAATATGTGCAACTTGGTTTTGGTGTTGGATGGGTTTGTGATTGAAACCTTAGTCCTAATCCTTCCTTACCTAAACAAAGCTGGTGCTGCAGCCAAACCTTAAATGTTAAACTAAACCAGTTTTCTTTTTTTGGAGGACACAAATCTTTATTTTTATACTGTTTTCTTGTTTTTATGAAATAATACTATATACATATTTCTTCTCTCCTTACGCACAAAAAAACCCCCATAACATTCTTAATAACAAGATCCCAATAAAGGGATGATGTTGCAACAATACAAAGGCAATTAAATGAGAAGTGTAGTCACAGAAATAATACCCAAACAACGATAGAAACGTCAGCTAAATCATGCCGTGTCGACCTACAAAGCAAGGGAGGGGTAGTCTTGGTCTCATACCCACAACCAACAAAACCATAGTATCAGAACCACCCCAGTATCCCAATCCCTCACCAGTTCATATTCATCACCACCACTGTCATCATCACCATCAGTAACAATAACAACAATAACAGTACACTGAAAATAACATATTCAGGATATATTATTCTAGAGAACCGCATGTTTCTGTGAAATTGTGCTGTTTATCTTGCAGGGTAAAAGAGGTAGTTTCCCTTCTTAATAATATGACTTGCCTCGTTAATCCACTCTTTGCAGGTTGGTGTATTGTAGTGAATCCCATCGTCTGTGGTGCAAATATATCTATATAGATTGTTCTTTCTTTTATTACTTCTCATCTATTGTCATCACTTAGGTCACCTGTCCTTTTATCCATAATATCCATAAGAATGTTTTATAGACCTTAAGTGTATTATTAATTCTTATCCCATTATATTTTCTGTTTTAATATGAATTAATTAATTTTTTTTTTTTATATCTTATTATTATTTCATTAGATGTTTTGTCCTTTTCATCTATTTTATCTGGTTTTTAGTCTAGTTCTTATTCTAACTTTGTTTTCCTACATACTCTTAATTGTTGTTTATATTGTTATAGCTTAAATTAAATTTGTATCTCTTTTGTGTGTTTCTGTTGTTTTTATGGTCTACACATGTTCTGTCTTATTGTCTTATCATCCATGTAGCACCTTGAAATGCACTTACCTGTATGAAAGGTGCTTTAGAAATAAAGTTTGATTGACTGATTGATTGATAATGACCATGATTTCATTGTCCATCCGAAATTACCATGAAAATCAGGTTGTGTCATAATCAAACCTTCTGATGATTTACAGTGCACAGTTTTCCGATAACAATCTGAAGCACATATATGCCCTGGGTTTTTGATATCACTTGGGCTGTAAAACATGTGAAGCAGACAGGTCCCTTCAGACTGCAGACTGCATGCGTGTATGTTCATCCCCACACTGTGAGATGTGTGGGAACCCTTCACTGCAGACGCAGCAGCTCTCTGTCATGCCGGCTCCAGTGTCTGGCCTTGTCATTTTTCACTCCACCGCTGACACCACCATGGAAGGAGCGAGGATGCGTGTGTGTTTGTGTGAGAAGCACACCTGGCAGAGAAGGAGACCTATAACCCCACCCCTGCACCAGCCGACCTCAATCCACTCTCTCCCTCCCCACCACCTCTTCCTCCGCCCTCCATCCCCACCATCTTCCCTTCCCTCCTTCCCAAGGCCCCGAGGAGAGCGATGGATCTGTGTCTGGGGCTGGTGATGTCACTCTTGGCAGCCTGAGGTTTTAGAGTTCAGCGGAGTGAAATTAAGGAACTATCTCACTTTGTTTACAATGCATGCAGACTCTGGTATATGCATGTGAAAGATGGAACAGTTTCTGTATACAGGTAGTGTATACAGCTTGTGGTCAAGTCCTTTTATCATTTGCTTTGTCTTCCAATTTATGTAATTTCAGTGGTATAAGATTTTTTTTTCCTTTCATAGAAAAAGTTTTTTAGCGGGTTTCTTTTCTTCCTTTACATGAACAGTGGGGATGATGAGAGGAGCATAGTGGAAAAAATAAAGGCAAACAAAACTTAATGGAGACCAGGAAGGACATGTGTTTCCAGAGGTGGGGATTAAACAATTGAGAATCAAACCTGCCAGTGAAGCCAAATCTTCACTATAAAAGCCAGAATAGAAAAAAAACATGGCCTAAAAAGTCAAATTTAGAAGGACAGTATCATCTGACTTTAAAAATAAAGAGTAGAAAATCTCTAGAATATCTTTTTTTTCTTAAATAAAAATCATGCAGGGACAACAATGTTGATAGTTAATCAGTTCAAGATACCTCAAAGTGTGCGCTCTCCCTGAGAGGAGTCCTAAAGAGATACCTTATGTGGTTTACATGTATACTGCCTATATGTAAACACAGACATGAAGACAAACAGCCCCACAATGCCCAAGATGCTTTATGTGGCTGGATCTATGTCTGAGGATTTAGGCCTTGTGTTCCATACAGTCGAGTGAAGACACGCAAGAGAAGACAGCGAAGCATATGTCATGGAAGTCAGACGGGATGAAAGGACTTGTCTCTCTTTCCTCAGTCAAGTCACCGTGCTGTGCAGTCATGCTGCAGAAGTGTGCGGATTTTAAAAGTCTTGACATTGTCCCATCAATTACAGGACACCGATGTCATGGGCCTATCTGAGTCTCTGTGAATACTTTCAATATATGCAGTCAAAGTCAGAGCAGTCAAAACATATTCCGAGCACATCTTTGACGGCCCTCACTTTTTCCACAGAACTGTCAGTACCTCTGCTAGACATGGTGCGTATCGGCATGCGTGTGCAGTGATTAACACTCCCTTCTCAATGTCAGATAAAAGCATGAAAGATGGTATGGAGTTTAAAAAAAGGGCGTGTCCCTTTGCCAGTTGTAACTTTAGTTATCTGATCAATACCATGTAATTACAGAGATTTATGTCGCCCAACATTCCAGGGCGAGTTCGTCTCACAGCCACCTGTGGTAATATGATCTGTTTTTAACTCATCAGAGGAGAGGAGGGGAGGGAGGAGGGTGAGCTACAGTAGTCAATTCCACCTAGGTTTCCACTATAAATACTGCTAACCATACTCATCCTCCAGGAAACAGCAAAACAGAACCGCTTTATGGTATGCCAACCAGTATGCATAGCCAAAACAACACATCATTATAGTTTGACTGATAGGGTGTAACTGTGCCTTCTGTTTGGGTCAGGTTTGATGGGTAGCTGAGAACCCATTATTTCAAGTGAGACTTAAGTGCTCAGGTTTTAAAGGGTTTGGAAATGTTTCTGTCCTTTTGGTCATCATCAAATTTTGCAACAGTTTCAAATGCTGAGTAAACAAAGCCTAAGACACTAATATTCAGGCACAGACTTTGGAGGAGGCCACACCTCCAAAGTCTTAGGCCATATTGTAAATGTAGATTCGTATTGTAACTTCTGTTGAGTTTTTGCCCGAAGATGTTTGGAACAATATTAGTCTACTGATTTATTATAGTCTCATGTTGGATAAGAAATTAGACGTTTAAGGTATTTACCTACCACTTAGCTGCCTTGGCTGGATTTTAAAAGCTAGATATACTGAGCCAAGACTTCACTTTAAAATGTGAATGTATGCCCATATACTGTATTACTTTATAGCTGTTTGGTTCTAAAAAAAAATGATTGAACCACAATTCTTGACATGATAAGTGTTTAAAGGGGTGATCAAGGAATTGTTTATTGCACTTTGTTAAAGTCAGGTACTTGAAAGAGACACATTAAAAAAATAAGTCAAAATAGGTACAGAAGAGGCTGAAATATCATGACTTTAGGTCCCGAGCATGGGTGATGTCCCAAAAATGCTTCCCATAATGCAACTCAATTGAGCCTTTTCTTGGACACTTGAACACACGTGTCTTTTTCTCCAAAGTTTGTAGCGCAGGCTTTCTGTTACAGACGTGCAGTCTCCAAGCCCAAGCTGAGACAACCTTGTTGGCATTACCAGTATTATTTTCTAATTTTTATGAAGCTCCTTCCAAAGCCACAGACGACATTACTGTTAACATTAACTGTTAACTGTTCACAGGCTCAGAGCACTTGGCGTGATGAGCAAACTAATCTTTATTTATAAATGCATCTTGATACACAGTAGTAGTGCATAGCTGGTTGTTGGATAAGGCCTGTACAATCCTGGGGTCATAATAAATCAACACTATAGAAGATGGAGGAAAGAAATGTAAGACTTCATGGGTGGGTTCCACTACACAGTCTAAGATGCATGCTCTCTCCTAAACAGCTCATGGTAGTCTGAGGATAAATGTTGTCTCCGGTCAGTCCTGATGTCCCCTGGGCTCCTGTTTTAAGGCTTATCCACTGAGGCGCTCCTTGCTCCATACGTGGCAAAATGATTCTGGTTCCACTACATAGGCTCTGTAGGAAGCAGCTTGCTTGTAAAGCTCTAATTCAGGGGCCTGGACGGTTAGAGGCCCTCACAGCTCCAATGGAGGATGGATGATGTCAATTTTAACATTTCTATCATTTGTTTCTCCTTCCTTGTGTTCTCCCTCTCTGACATTTTCCTTTGTCTTCTTTTTCCATGATCTTACTGTCTTTCCTTCCTTCCTTCTTCATAATGACTCATACAGTAGGAATGAGCAAAACTCTTCAACCCCCACCAGCCCTCCATTTTACAGTTTCATGGCAGTATGATCTAGAACATCGCTCTGCATTCTGCATTGGAGGCCACAGCATCCTAGCACTCAGACAGTGAGTCTAAATTGCATTGTTTTGCTCTGACATACAGATAGTAATTCAGTCCAGATAGGTCCTGTCAAAGCAAGTTTGCTGGGTAATTACCTGAAGTGCTCAAGTTTGATCAGATTCATTTGCAAAAGGTCAAAGCATCAGACTTTGCTCCAGTTCCAAATGGAATTATGGCCAGAGTAGTTTTTTTACTTCCAGTGGACAAAGTGATCTGTCAAGCCTTTAAAGAGCCCGTCTTCCCAACAATAAAACATAACCTTCAGTCTCACAGAGAAGTGGTGTTTTTCACCTGTTTTTATCCCTACCATAAACTCAATTGGAATGAAAAGGCCACTGAATCTAGAGAAGATCCTACATGTCCTGCACCAAATTTGGTCATTTCTCTTTTAAGGGTTTGCAAGGAGAATTTTATTGTCATGTGTTTATTCATGCTGTTTCAAAGGGTTTTCTGCCCTGCATGACGAAAGCTGTCTGAAAGAAACAGACTGACCTGGAGCCTTTTTCAGATCTCGTAAGTGGAAAATTTCATCGTAATAAATTACTGCTGACACGCTAAAAGGCTTTGTGGATCTGTCATATTCAAACACTTCATCAGACAATGGCATCGGTACATGATGACACAGCTTAGGTCAAACCATTGCAGACCTGGTAACTGTATCTCTTATTTTCTTTCCCCACAGAGCTTCTTAACTGGATTTACTGCAATGTGATACAGGAGCAAGTATTGAGTGTGGAGATGGTTTGTGGTGGGTGTGTGCACTTGTGTGTTAGTCTGTTCACGAGTATATACAGTATGCATGTCGCTGCGTTTGGGCTTTGCATGAATTGGTGAATGTGTTTCTGTGCATGCATACATTTGTGCATATGGGGACACACTGGTGTGTTTGGGTAAGAGATCAGATGTTTGCCTGGTCCATCTCTGGGATGGCGGAGCAGCGGAGGACGCTGGGATATGCCCGGCCCGAGGGGATCCTCTTGTGTGCTGAATGGAATTAAGGAATGCCACCATAGACAAACACGCTGCAAGCTATGAAACAACTGCCGTACAACTGAAATCAACACTGTGCGTCCCTGCTATCCCACACAAAAGGGAAGTCAATCCAAGAAACTAAAGGAGAAAGACAGAGAAAGAGAGAGAGAGGGGGGGGGGGGAAGAAAAGAAAAACAAACATTACAAGGGTGCCTCAGTATAGCCCAAAGGGGTTTCAATGTAATGTCACAGCAATGCTTAATATGGAGCACAGCATGTAATGAGTTGATGTAATAATAACACATACATGTCTTTTTTTCATTATTTAACAATCTATCCATAGTCTCGCAAGACACATGTGTGGTCAAGCTCATATCCCTACCATGCAGCCTAGAAACCCATGTAATGTGGTTTGAAAATATTTCTTCAAATGCTAGTGAAGCTGCAGAAGGCCAGAAACATTTAGGCAAACCTACATTAACTTCCATCCTGCTGTCTCTAACATCCAAGCTTACCCAGTGGGATTTTCTAAATCATCCACTTTTATAGTTTGATAGTAGGGGTTAGATATGTTCTACTGCATGGGAAAGAGCCTGTACAGGGGTGAAAATGCAAAAGAATATGTGGTTTTCATGTTTGCATGTACATGGGTTTGCTGTTGGCCAGTTGGTAGAGCGGGTTGCCATTAATCACAAGATTGGTGGTACAATCCCCAAGCTATGCACATACAGTATTGAAATGTTCTGGAGTAACACAGCAAACTCCATTTTGCTCCAAATGTATTGTATAAGCAAATATATACATTTATATACATTAATTCATGATATACTGTATTTACTCTTTAAGGTCCATAATTGCATTTAATATTTGTGGACATGTTGCAAACTCTGTCCATGCTGAAGGCGACATTGCTGTTTAAATTGATTTGGAAATATTCCTGATGGATGGTTAATATGTCAGGTTTCCAGTCTTCTGTGCGTTATGAAAGGCCCAAGTGCTTGAATGATTCAAAAAGAAGGCATGTACTGCTAAGTATGGCTTACGGACTTGTTGCATACACAGAAAGCAAAGCCCTGGGATAATAGTACTGGAGGATCTCACTGGTTTGGGGTCTTCTTTCATGTTGTTTGCCATGTTTGCTTTGTGTAGAACACCCACAATTCGAAAAAAGCTTCCTGCTCAGCATGGGGTTTATGAGGTGAGGGAGCTTTTTCGTTTCCACCTTCACACACATAGCATTACCATACCCGTGCGTGCAGATCCGCAACATTGGCTAACAATCGTCACTCATATACTTTCTAATAATTTAGGCATGCTTGGCGGGATATTAAGCAGGCTTATGGGCATGTGAGACGAACCGATTTTAACTCGTGTTGCGATAGATGGCATGCATGTGTGCAGGAATGTAATTGATTTATTTATTTTATGACAAGGATGCAAAGCAAGTGTGAGATTTGCTGCTGTAATGCGGCTCCGGAGAGAGACAGGGAGCCATTGTGGGATGAAGGTGGGGGAAGGTAGCTTCTCGTATGTGGCGGGCCCTCGCAATCCTTCCAAACCTTCCAAGAACGTTGATAAGCAGATCCCTGAAATGAAATCTTCCCCAGCACCCGGTTGGATCTGCCCCTAATCGTTTTATTTACAGTCACTATAAAAGACGCCTCCCTTTTTATGGCACTGTGAAATAATAGGCAGCCGAGGAACAATCGGTACAGTCCTAAGCGCATTCCCCCCTTCCATTTTCACATTAGGCTAATCGAGGCAAAGGGAAGGATATAAAGACATCAGTTGGATGAAATGAGTGTAATTGGAGAATAATGTAGTTAGTTTGCTCTAATCTTCTGCATAATATTAAAATGTTCTCCATGCACCCCAGCTGCAAGCAATCACCCCGCTCTGAGAAACCTGGGCGACGATGTTTGGAGTGAGGAAGGATTGTGCGAGTGTGAGATTGAGGAAGAGATATATGAGAGAGCAGGAAAAGGAAAGTGGGAGAAACAACTGGGAGCCTCAGTAGGAAGTCCAAGAAACTGTCTATGAAGGCCTTTGCCTAGATAAACGGAGCCTTTCCTCTATCTTTTTCCTGTCATGGTAAAGCAATCCTTGCACCCTGCTGACGGCTGGCTAATTTGTACTGAGGGCTTGTTGGTTGCCAAGACTGGTTATGGTTTTGTCGAAATCAGGAACAGTAGGGACCAAAACTATCAGCATGGGTTTCAGAGGTTCATTTTCTCCATGCTGAGTACAGCCTGGTACAGCCTGACTGTTATTTCCACTGCCAAGAAGCATTCTACAGTACACCAGCCTACAATGGGACCAAAATGTTGTGAGCACTCAGATGCATTATGAGAATTAACAAGTTTTCTCAGTGACTGGGGTCGAATGACTTCTGTGCGCAGAGAACCATTATTTGAAATGATTAAAGATCTACTCGAGCTGTGAAAACATCTTTGGCTACATCTATTAAATTTTGTGCCACTTTAATGGTCCAGAAATTGGAAATTGAGAGGTCATCAGTCACTCGGTTCAATATGGTCTCTTTAATTTTTAAAAAACACAACTGCTGCCTCAAACACCTCCAACGCCGAGCCGAAGAGCCTAAATGACATTTTGATCATTCCTCTCTATACAATTAGGACTGTAGGGAAGTTGTAGTGTGAGCAGTCACAGCAGTAGCCTCACAGTGGAATTAAGGGTGAGGTCCATTAGTCCCCCTTTGGCTTAGCCTTGTCTGTGATTTCAAGGCAAAAAAAAAAAAAAAAACTCGCTCTGAGGCAGCTCTTTAACTGGTGTTATTGTGCAAGAAAATTGTCATTAGACAGTGGAACAAATAACCTCGAAACGTCATGGGTGTCTTTGCTAGGGATCTAAAACAACAACAAAGAATTAATCAAATTAAAAGGAAGCCTTGTTATGCGATTTCAATTTAATTTCCACAACCAAGCTCTCTATTTAGTGTTTGACAAAACCTAAAAAAAGGGCAAGTCACAGTTTAGGGGCTCAGTAACAGTTTTATATTAGTGAAGAATTATCAATCCTTTAAGCTAATTTGGATAAGTTGGGGAGCCATAAAGTGGGCTATGAAAATGGAGTAGCCTATTTGTTAAGCTCCCACCCCCTTCCACTCTGTTTTTATGCCACCGGGGCACTAATGCACTTTTGTTTTCCCTTGTTGATCATCTGCCATTTAAGGCACATTAAATCCTGCAAATTAATATAAATCTATGAAAGCTATTAGTGATTTCCACCCCATATCAGACACCCACACAGACCTGCCTATGAGGCCTTGAGTAGGTCCTAAATAATTATCACAGACGTAAAGCTCTGTCGTCAACCCAGCAGACTGCTCAGGTGAAAATGCACTACACTGGACTTTTTATACGCTGTTGTTTCAACTGCAACTTTTCGAACTCACTCAGTTCTCTCTGCACTCTCTTCTCCCCCCTATTGTCCGTTCTATTCTTTCCTTCCTCATCTCCTCAGACCTTCCTCTGCAGTCGCTTCTCCACTTTCTTCCAAACCCTCTCCTCTCTGTTCCTCATAGCCAAGCAGTTTAGGCAAGTGCCATATGCCCTGATTAAAGCTAGCGGCAGGCCAAGGAGCACAGGGAGGCTGTTTTGTCATTAGCCCCTCGCGCGGCTGAGGTGGAAACTCATTTAGCCCCATGCTGGACCTTCATTATGATAGACTTGTATCAGATGGCATCTCTGGCTGGGATCTCTGGCTCCTGGCTAACGGATGGGGAGATGCTGTGGCTTCGGCCTCTCTCCAGCCCCAGCAGGAAAAGAGAAAGGGCTTTAAATGAGGATAAGGCTGGGGGAGAATGGTTGTGGTCGGGTAATGGGAAGCGACTCGGGATGAAGACAGGGAGGAATGGCAGAGTGTTGCAGGGGGTGAGGAACAGGTTGAGCCCACAGTTAAAGGTTATGAGTCCTCGAGGTGGGCCTGGAAAAGTATGCATAGTAGAGGGTTGAGACAGGAAGAAAAGATTAAGGTTAAGATGTTGTTGTTTTTACTTCTGTTATAGGCACACAGTAATAGCTGTTGACAGCTGCATTCATTTTTGGGTAGTTCGAATATTAGTGATGCAGCTGATTTTAGAACTGGATGACAGAGACATGATGAAAGGGTGAGGCGAGAAGACTGGGTTTACGTGATGAAGAGGACTGTAAACAGACAGCTGTAAAAGACAAATGACATCGGGCTATAGGTCAAAAACTGAAAGAACACACATCAGAGCGCCCGCAAGGTGATCTCACTTGTTATCAATTAACTTGCAAGTTAATCATTCTTCCCATTTTATGGTCTATGGACAACAGAAACAGTAGCTCAGAATAACTGAAGCTTGTAACTGATAAAATACCAAGAACATAAAATAGATAGATTATATATACATGTTTGTGTTTGACTTATAAACAATCTAATATGCATTGAATTTGAACAGGGGTCTAGGTCTACCTCTAAAGTTTGACTTAAAACTGTAGTGAAGCGTACAGTTTCTGCATGGTGGATATGAACTAGATCTTCTTCTGTCTAATAGAGTATTAAAAATTGTTGCATCCCTTCCATCCCTTAATGTTTCCTGTGCTTAAATCATGATTGTGCTTTATTGAGTGGTCATACAGGTAACAAATTGGCATTTGGATGGGAAGAAGCTCGAGGAGTGATATAAGGTGGGGAGGTCTTGGGAGGCTGATGTTGGTTCTGCTGCAGAGGAATTTGAAGGGATGGGGCTGCAGGGAGATGGGGCTGTATGGAAAGAATAGATACAAGCCTGAGGGTCCTGATTCAGGGCTTCTTACATGGTTTGATGTGAAGGCGGAGAGGTATGGGATGGGAAGAGCAGATGAAAACAGATGAGCCTGGAGGAGGCAGTTGATGGGGCTCTGGTCTTGAAATGGGGCTGTGGAAAGGATCTGGGTCTTGCTCAGCCTGGTGCCTCTCTGGCAGATGCTGCAGCAGACTGGATGAGGGGACCACCACTGACAGACTGCTGGCGGCTAGAGCTGTGTGTTCCTGGTAGACCGAAACCACCTCTCTGTCTGGCTGTCTCTCGTTCTCTCTCTCTCTCTCTGCCTTAGCCTCCCCGAGTCTACCCCTCCCTCTCCTTCGCTCTGTCTCCAGTTCTTCCTCTTCCTCCTCCTTTTCATTGTACCCGCTACCATCACTGCTTACAGTGGCACCTCCTACACACAAATCCACATACACACGCAGCAAAAACATGCTTGCTGCTGACACACACAAAAAACTGTGCACACAGTGCGTACATGGAGTAAAAAAAATTATCAGCTTCAAATGTTCCAAAGCAAATGGCTGAAACAAATTTCTCCCTATCTGCTGACAGTTGTGCTACCCCTGTAATAAAAAGTCAATGAACCAAGGGCAGTCAATATATTCCAATAACAAAGACTGAGAGATTTGTCATTTCCCCACTCTCCTTTTTTTTTTGTTGATGAAAATATGCCTTTCGTCTTTAGCATGAGAAGAGTGGGGGTGGTGGGGGAGCTCCACATGCACACAAATACAAGTCACACTGTCGCTTAAAAAGAGAGAAATCTGGGGGAAAATGCTTGCACCTCCCACCAAACGCAACCTGAAGAGAAGGCATCTGACTGTGACAAACCAAACACGCTCTGTAATAGAATTTTCCATCTCTGCAAAACTGATAAGGAAGAGAAAACACAACAACAGCGAGTGGCACATATCTGAAGGAGGTGATTTCAAAGAACAACACCAAGGCACTCCGAATGCCTCCTCTCGCTGAGTTCTTACATAAATATGCCGTTAAGCAATATGATGTATTATTATTACCTGAAAACATGCTATGAGCCCGGGTAGGCAGCATATAAGCCATGCGCCTCAGCTCCCCAAAGGAGATTGTCTCGACATCACATATCAGCCTCTGCTATTGGATTCCCTGACTTTTAACTGGGTTAACCCACTTCCTGGTGAATACAAATTCAATTTTAACTGCCGCAGTTTTTTATTTGCCATGTGTCCCCCCCCCCCCCTCTTTCCCTTTCACTTGCCTTTCTCTCAATAGACTGGAATAACCACGTAGAAACAATTTTCCACTATTGAGTATACACAAGCTATAAAATTAAAATGAAGTGCTATTACATGTATGCAAAAAGGAGGGGGGGGGTTGGGGGAGTGGACTGGAAATCTCCTCAGCAAGAGAGAATGATCCCTCCAGTTTCTTTTATTTCTTCCATCCATCTATCTCTGCCCATAGCTCTTTCTCAGCCTTCTCCTGCCATCCGTGGTGACAGATGTTGATAATCTTACATGCTGTGTTTCCTGGTTCTGGATGGAGCAGCCAATTGTAATGGATACGCACTCACCTTTAACCACACTGTAAAAAAAAAAAAAATAAGATTCCTGAGGGAATGCAGTTTTCAGTGTTTACTGGATGTGCACGCTCACGATTAATCGATAAACCTACTATTAATATTTTGGATTAGAAATAAAGCATTTTCAATTACTTACTTTTTTTTAAATAATTGTTTTGCATAAAGCATAATGCACATAATAAGCTAATTGGCTTTGTGGTGTTTGTTTGCCCAATTGTATTCAGAATAAACGGGTATGTTTTACTGTGAATCTATGTATATATGTATATACATGTTATTGCACAATTGGAAACATCATTTTTTTTAAATAGCAGGTATACACAGAGGTTACATATCCTGTAAAAACATACCTGTTGTTAACATGAACGTGCAGTTAAAAACCTGAAAATAAAGACATCGATCTCAAACCCTTCAACGCTCCACAAAGAAACTTTAAAGAATTGCGACAGTGAAGAAGATACTTGAGGTCCTTCCAGGCACCTAATAAGCACACACTGAGGGTCTTCGAAGCACCACTCCATTTCTTTTTTTAACAGTGCATGCCTGTCTTCCAGGGCCCGTGTGACTGTCTTCTGAATGGGCTAATGGCTTTCCTCAAGCAAAGGGAGGGAGAACAGGGCCTAAACAAAGCCAGATGAGGGAGTCAGGAAGCCTTTCAGGACTTCATTAGGTCTTTTCTCTGAGAGGGGAGGTTAAGAGCCCAGCAACCTGGTACTGTTTAGCTGCTTAACGTCAACAGGAATGCTTACGCAGCTGCCCCGTAGACCCACCGATGAGCACACGCAGGACACGGCAATGTGAAGCAAACACACACATGTGCAGAAATGTGCGCTCAGTCTCGCAACATACTGCATGCGCACATGTGGACAGATAGACGACCACAGATACACATGCGTGCACATAGACGGACCCCATGTAGAGCCCCGGTTCAGACAACACACACCACTAAACACTGGCTGGTTAGCATGAGAAAAGGCCACACAGGGACTCAAACAATCTCTCCCCTTGGTACAATCACACTGTTGCTACGGGCACCAACCACACACATACCTACACAAACACAGACACACACACATTATGGACATTAGACCATTCTTCCTTTTTGAAGTATAATGACATGTTTATTTAATTTAATTGATATTCTGCTTGGTTTTGCTGATGTTATGCTCCACAGACTATGACCAAGGAAATACATCACGGTGTTGGTCTTTAGCATTTATCATTTATAAGTGGCACAATTTATCCAGTAAACAATTGCTGCAGCAAAATGACAAAAGCATCATGTCTACTAATGCAGTCTTTGATTCTGATGTGTAGGTTTTGCATGAAATATCAGTAATATACACCGATCAGCCATAACATGATGAGCCGCAGCCCCGTATGCAACTCTGATGCTCTGTGTGTTCTGACACCTTTCTATCGGAACCAGCATGAACCTTTTCAGCAGTTTGAGTTACAGAAGCTCCTCTGTTGGATCGAACCACCAGGGCCAGTAGCCTTCGCTCCCCACGTGCATGAATGAGCCTTGGCCGTCCATGACCCTGTCACCGGTTCCGTAGTTTTCCTTACTTGGACCACTTTTGGTAAGTACTGACCACTGCAGAACGGGAACATCCCACAAGAGCTGCAGATTTGGAGATGCTCTGACCAAGTCATCTAGCCGTCAGAGTTTGGTCCTTATCAAAGTCACTCACATCTTTATGCTGCCCATTTTTCCTGTTTCAACACATCAACTTCGAGGACAAAATGTTCACTTGCTGGCTAACATATCCTCCCCACTGACGGCTACCGTTGTAACCAGATAATCAATGTTCTTCCCTTCACCTGTCAGATGTCATAAAGTTATGGCTGATTTACTTACTAAGTGTATTAATCAGAGGCCCCTTACATGACTCCATGTTTTGATGGTGATGATTTGGAAAGCACTATAGCACATTTAAAATAACTTGTATACTATGTTTGGACCCTCAGAGTGGCAAAAAGTAGGATGTTGAAAATATTTGTGAGATCAGTAGAGTGCCCTAATTTCTGATAAGCATGTTAATAATAAAAGATAATCAGTGCTGTTCAAGTTAATATCTGTAACCAGTTTATTTTAATAGACATTTTTTTAATTTCTCTCTGACTGGCCTTAAATCCTTTTCAGTGGAAGGTCACAGGTTCCTGTACACTCTGGGTTTGTAGGAATATATGGAAACATAATGCACTCCCGAAACTGCAAAAACAAATGACAGTAAATGTTATAATAAATAAATATTGTTGACCGAGATGCCCCTTGCACTTCTTTCATCACATTTATGAGTATCACAAGACTCTTTTACCCCAAAAATACCCACTCCACTACAACTGTAGAGGATATTTTCCATTCTGATGCTTAAAAATCTGCTGATAAAATCTTCACACACACACACACACACACGATGCCAAAATACACACATCCTGTAGGTCGTCCAAGCATTTAACCAATATAGTTAATCTTAAACTCTGTATTTAGGCATGCATGGATCAGTTTTATGTGGAGAAACTGTGCGTGCGTGCGTGCGTGCATGTGTGTGTGTGTGTGTGTGTGTGCTTTCACAGGTATTGTGTTGCAACTGGTCGCCTGCCCCTGTAACAGTGAGCATGCTACCCACCCCTTCCTAGTAGCCCTGAAAGGAAACAGAAGAGAAAAGGCCAGATGATTAGATGGATATCATAGCTTTAGACACGTGTAGCTGAGACATGATGAGTAAAGGTAGAGAGAAGTGTATTTGTGTGTGTGTGCATGTGTGCGAAGGTGAGGAGGAAGGGGTGAAAGGGAAGCTGATGAATAGCAAATGAACAGAGAACAGGTCTGTAAGTTGAGCCTATCATTTATTTTTTTGGCCTGCTTTGTGTGTATGTACTGTATATGTGTATTTGTGTGTGTGTGTGTGTGTGTGCGCGTAAGGCCAGGGGTGGGGGTGTTTTGTTGTTCTCTTAGAGTGAATAGAATGGGAGCTGGTGATAGTGTGTGTAAAGAGTGTGTGTGCGTGTGTGTGTAAGCGTGTAAGTGTGTGCAAGTGTGTGTAAGTGTGTGTAAGTGTGTGAGGGCTGTGTTCAAGCACCACCTAGTGCTGGAGTGTGGCACCTCACCTTTGAAGTAAAGCACAACATCTCAACTGTTACAATCAGGAGTTCAAGCTTTAAACAGCCTTAGTGGATGATACATTAAGTATAAGCATGTTTTATATTTAGATCTCATTAATTTAGAAATGTTTGAACTGTTTAAATGCCAAAAAAATGTATTGTGGCAAGCATATTGGTTTTGCAACATTATATTAGTTGTTACCTTTTTAATAATCTTTCAGAACTTAAACCTTTGCAAAGATTAAGTACACTTATGACCAGATAATGTGATGATCACGTACACATGTGTAAAATATCAATATTATACCATTAAGTAATTTGTTTTATAACATTATAAAAGACTCTTCAGTATCAATATAATGCTATAGAATCATTAATAATGTGATAAGGCCTTTGGAGAGTAAAATACTACAGAAATCGCTCTGCATAACACCTTCTGACTGTTGTAAGATTTCGGGGCTAGAGTGAGACGGAGATAATGTCACAGCCGATTCTTCACTCATCTGACAATCACCACCAGCCACCAGATAAGAGGCGCGAGGAGAGCCCAGGATAATTATGGCACACATGGCTTAGCCCGCTCATTTCAATGTGCCCTTGAATACAGTACACTGTCAACACACATCCATCGCAGTCGGCTTACTCCAACTTAGCACCACAGCCCCATCAAGCCCTTCCAAACAGGCTGGTGACAGTGACGTGAGGCTGTCGTGCTGGATCAAGGTAATTCAGTCTGAGACCCCCCCCCCACTGCCCCCCCCCTCCGCCACCACCTCCCCTCCGCCCCATCCTCCCCACCCTCCAACAACCCCCACCACCACCCCCGCTGTCAGTCGAGCGC
>JAVQJF010086275.1:0-25885 GCA_036023855.1 Gadopsis marmoratus
GTCCCTTTTGTGCCTATATTTATTTATATATATATATATATATATATATATATATATATATATATATACACACACACACATCTCGTTTATTCTCGCACATAACCACAGACTGTGCACCAGTGGATTTATTGTGTGTGAACAACTCCGTTTTTGTTTTTTTTTATGAGGGGCTTAGACAAACAGTATTTGGAACCAACTGATCATTATGCTGTACATTATCCCATTTGCTGGAACCCATTTTTCTTTTTGCCAGTAACACTGTCAGGAACTTGGCAAAAGTGGACGGTGGACACACAGACACACACGGTCAACAAAATTTAGGAGTTTACACACAGAAATACGTTGTTTATTTAAAAAAGGACATACTGGAGACAGACTTTTGTCAGTTTTAGATTGTGTCTGCACTCTTTGGTTTTAACTGCGGTAGCATTTTTAAAATAAGTTTAAGATTTTCTACACATCTTTGTGAGACACTTTGCTGTATTGAAAGTGGAAAGTTAGTTGTTTTTCATTAGTTTAACATACAGTATACCTGTATGAGTACCTAAAATGCATGTGCACTTTGTTCCGCATTTGCATGGGAAGACCTAACACACACACCTACACACACACACACACACACAAACACACTAACATGTGCTTCTAAGGGCATGTGCAGTATGTAATGTGGCACTGGATCAGACCGTGTCCTGTATTGCTGCTGTAAAAGAGTTCCATTGCTGTCTGAGGAGAGCTCAAAATGTCTTAATAATAATAATCGGACCCTAAGGTCTTTATTGTCAAACATGAGGATATGCACATGCAATTGTGTCCCACGATGAAACTCGTCCTCTGCATTTAAGCCATCCTACCTTCCTTCCCCCGGGAGCAGTGGTCAGCCTTTAATACGGCAACCTGGAACCAAATCAAAAGTGCTATATGCCCTATCTTGGTCAGGGACAGGGCACAGTGTCCCAAGGACACTTCGACATGTGGCTGAAAGGAGCTGAAATCGAACCTCCAACTACCCTGTTAAAAGTCCGCAGCTTAACCCCCTAAGCCACAGCCAAACCAAGGGGCAGCTTAGGGTTCAACCGACATGTGGACAGGAGGAGCTGAAATCAAACCTCCAACTACCCTGTTAAAAGTCCGCAGCTTAACCCCCTAAGCCACAGCCACCCCAGAGGTAGATTTCCACATTTTTCTCAAAGACTAATTAGAATAAGTTCTATTTAACGGGGAACTGGGGTCACAATGTGTAGCATGGAAGTGCAGTATACTATAAATGTGCATTAACTAAATGTTTGAGGGCCTTGATATTTTCACTCTACCATACGTGTAGTCACACAGCCCAAAGTCCTGTTACTCCAAAATACTGCTAAATAACATTGTTTTTGCTATTGCTTCAGGAAGTGTGTGATGCGGGCCTGACTTGATGAAAATAATGTAACATGGCCATTGCCAGGGATTCTGTGTCTGTTTGTCCTAACAGAATGCACCAAATAAAGCTGAATTTGGCATAATTAATAAATGTCACAACTCCTTCTTCCAATGACCAATTGCACCAGTTGGGGGATGCGCATAAGTCTATGGGAGGAGACACGGGTGGAGGTAAGATGTAAGGGTGAAGTCAAACGGGATGCAGCAAGGCTCCAAGTACTTCACCACCTCCTTAGAATCATTTCCTAATAGATCGTTTTAACAGTCTTCAGTTTTTCATGATTGCTGCGTCTGGGTTTGGACTTTTCTTTCGGCAGTCAAGTGTTAAGCTGCAATTAAGTCTTCCTCCTCGTGGTGTGCGTTTGGATAATCCTGTTTCATGAATTTATCTGGTGGTGGTGTTTTTTCTGTGAAATTCTCCATTAAGAAGGCAATCAAAGTCTTGTTGTTTTTTAATGCTATTTGTTTATAGCAGATAGTTTTGGTTTTTTTATTTGCACTTTTCTGTAAAGCTTCAGCTTGACATGAGCTCAGGAATGTGTCTTGCTGTAATCATTGTTCTTTGTAGCTTATAGTGTAATGTGGGAATAATCTCATAAATCGTACATGAACATGTCTGTAACAACAAGCGCAGTGAAAAGATGAGCTTTTAAAGTACTAAAACTGCTAAATTAAAGGATATTAGCAGAACAAACAGTAAGTGGTGGAAATCATCACTTGCTCATTAATTGCATATTTGCTTTGGATTGCTTGTTTTTTTTTTTTTATTGTAATCAATAATCATCAGGGAGTTGGTCGTGAACTGGGCCAGCAGCTTCTTTTGCATAACAATGTGCAGATTTAGGGACTACTGCTTTTTGGAATGAGAGGAAAATATGGCAGATATGCAATTGCAATTGGTTACCGTGCCACAATTTTCCCCCTACTCAGGGACACAAGATGAGAGGGGCCCAACAGATTTGCAGATCCTCAAAGCAAATAAATATGAGAAGCAGCAGCCTCCCGTACCTCACTGTGCCCATTCTGATGAAATAAGGAACAAGTGGCATAAAGGACTCATGGATAATGCACTGAGGGCAGGTAAGGAGGTTTTAGTTCAGGCTGGTCAGCCTGGAAAATACAGCATTATCATTTAGAGCACAATGATACGGTGTTACCTGCGCGAACACATCAAATTTGGTTTTGCTTGGACTATGCTGCTGCCCATACTTCCTGCATTAGCAGGGTTCATCCATTCTTTTCAAACTGTTATACACTCTACCAGTGGAGCAGACACCCTTACATCTGACTGGCTTGGCTAATTCAATTAACTCAGCAACATTTGATCAAATAAAAGTCCAAGCCTGGGCGCTTAATTAAATACAAGAGGGTGGGGAAATGCCCATTTTTTGTGTGTGTGCATGTGTGTTTTAGTACGCCTGCACCGAAACATGTGCGTGAGTATGGGTGTATTTGTGCTCGTCGGCAATACAAGTGTGTGTGTGTGTGTGTGTGTGTGTGTGTGTGTGTGTGTGTGTGTGTGTGTGTGTGACTGCAGGTGCATGCCTGATTCATTTTGTGTGTTTATACTTGCAAGGCTGTTTGAGAGTGTGTGTGTTTTTCTAACTGGTTGCTAGGCAAGGGATGAGATAAAGCATTTAACTGAGACACAGGAGATTTCCAATGTGCTCTTCCGTTGAGCTGCTGAATACACAATGGGGGGGGGGTTCAGCAAAGTTCACATAAACCACTTCTGACTGTTCACTCAATGCTACATGAATATGGATTTGTGTTAGTTTCTTTTTCTTTTTCACAAAACAAATTAATTATTCAAAAAACACCTTGCAGCCAAAACAAACAGGCAGAGATGTTCATGCACAAGGTAGGGGCATGCATGCCCCAAAGAACTTGAACTACCAACTTGAGAGCAACAAAGACGTTAAGCTTGATCATTTATAGGTATTCACAGTCAGGACACAAATAAACAGAAGCTAATGTTTTGACAAAATGGCCTTCTTCGAGGCTATGCATTTGTATGTCGCAGCTTTGCAGATGTCTAATACAAATAATGATTATAAAACTATAATCCAAATAAATATATACAAATTAAGTCAAGAAACCTAAAGCAACACGCAGTGGAATAACTTAGGCTTACTACAATGATTAAACCCTCTGAGGGGTAGCCAGCGTAGCCTCTGGCAGCATCAACAACTATATGTAATAGCACATGTTCTGGATGAAATCCGTGCTTCGTGACGAGTGCTCAGCCATTCACTGCCTTGCTCCCAAATAAGACATCTCAACCAAATTCTCTCCCTATTGAGGAGGATGACTCTGGAGGATGATCCCCAGACACAGGAAGTCCTTGAAGTGTTGGCTGCAGCAGATTATACAACAGAAGAGAGAATGGGTGCTTTGACTCCTTTTCTATGTCACCAGAGAAGCATAGCTCGCAGCACAGTTCCCTGGCATCCTCACAGACAGTCCTGGATGGCTGCTGGTTTCAGGGGACCCCCTATAAGGATGCTGGCTTCACATCCCCTCTTTGACACTGGCAGATGGTGATTGTAGCTGCAGATTTTCCAGAAAGCCTTTTGTGCTGGAGAAGCTCTGCATCTGCCTCTAGAAAGTCAGTTGATTAGGACCAGTGCTGCCAGCCTTTCTGCAGTCATAGCACAAGAGGAGCTCCATATGTTAATTTACCCTTCAGCAGGTGGACAGCCACTACCCTGGGGGAGTACACTTGGACATACTTAACACTGACTGAAAGCCTGCACCCTGTTCCTGGCACTGTGCCCCTCTGCTCACGCACCACTTCCATGCTTGACCAGACTTATAATTATCTCGACCTGGTCAAATGGTGCCATAACGCAGTCATACAGTATGTAGGTGTGGTGTAAAGCTGAGGGAATGGCCGAAACAAACAAGTTTGTACTACATTAAAATGTTTTAGAGATCTTCGGAATGGCCAAACTCGAAGGCAGGATGAGCATTTTTCCTCAAAGGAATTCAGTGTTGCCCTCGTACAGTGTTGTATGGACGAAAAGTGAAAGAAGTAATTGTATGAAGTATGAGGAAAGAGAGCTGGAGAGAGAATGTCAAATCCTGCTTACTTTCTCACCTCTGCACACCTGGACAGTCACTGCGGGAAGTTGGTGTCACATCATTTTCGGAAAGAGACGGACGTTTTGTACAAGCACATTGGTTGACGCATACTGACATCTTAAGACAGGAAGCACATGCATATCTACTAAAATAACAGTCCTCCACATGTGAATGTGCTTGCTGATAGAAGTTTTTAAGGCGGGGCCATTTGTTATTTGGTGTAACAGGATTTTCCCCCTTTGACCTGCTGTATGGACATAAACCTAGGGGCGTTGTATTCGATCAGCCCAAAGAGAGCTCAGATGCACCAATAAAAATGACATTCAGTACATCCTGCGACATGCCACTAAAACTCCATTCACTAGGTGAGATGGGAGAATTTGCTCCAGGCACAGAGACCTCAACAGCATCTGTAATAGAGATGGTCACTGAGACTTTTTTCACCAGGAGTTGGGTCCATTTTTTATTTTTTTTTCCCAGCTCTAAATTTCTCACCAGCTGTCATGTGCCATTTATGGTCACATGACAAATGACAGGATGTTGTTTATGAGGTACGCCTGGAGGGGGGAAATAAAAAAAAAAAAAACACCACATGCCACGTCAGTCTCCTTAAACTTGCAATGAGGCAATGTAATACCTGTCTCTCTGCCGAAAATGGTGAATGAAAAAGATCAGTTCAGACCGGCGGTTGCAAACTCATCCAAGCTTGACTTCCCTGTGTGATAGCCATTTCTCAAGAGGCCAGAGAGTAAAAAAAGCACTACCACATAGAGGCACCCTTAGGGGTCGTGGTACACGCCCATTCACTGCTTGTCGGAACAAAAGCAATGAAAATGGTAAGTTGTAGTTTTGTTCAGGTATTGGACCCATTCATTAGATTTACATTTGTTGTTTTGCGTTAGCAACTCATTAACATGCTGCACCTTCATAGCTAATATACTGCTGCGTTTCAACCATAGTTAGCAGCGGAATACACTGTTCTTTGAAACCGTTTTGGCACCATAATTGGTTGCCAACCTCCCCCGCTGCCTGTAAGCAGGCTACTTGCTATACGCTACCTTTTTTCTTGGAAATGATCTGTTGAGCAATTAAAATTTTTATTTTCCCATCAAATGCCATAAGGGAGGAATATCTGCAAGGTATACAAGGAGTGTCTAGCAGTCATCCGAGACTCCAGCTCGGTGCTGCAATTTTCCCGTTCACTACTGACTTAGAGCATTTATAAAGGAATACCTGCGCTGGCTTTTATTGTAGTGATGCAGCAAGTATGCACTGTAGGCAAATTCCAGCCACCGTCAAGGTTCAGAGTTATATTCCCGTTGGTGCCACTCATATTAAACAAAAGAACACAGTTTGGCTTGTTATACTGGCCCAGTGGTATGTGCTGTCTCCTTACCCATTTGCGTAGAAGCATGATGTTGTTTGCACTTATCTCATCACCGGTTCCTTTTTACATTTTGTGTATGATGTTCACAGCATTTAAATCTACATAATTAACAGTTAATGAGTTCGTCTTTCCCAAGGTGTTGAGTGTGCTGGTGTGTGTAGCATGCACATGTGCCTGTTATTTGACGATGTTGACGATCACGATGCCGTGCAACACCCCAGTTCTCAGGAGAGCCTCCCCCCTCTGTCATCCTCGATTTCTCTTGTTTCTCTTACCTCTTATCTGCCTTTCTGCCTCTCTCTGATCTTGTTCCCTTGGACCTGTCTCTCCTCTCCCTCTCCTTCTAGGACTTTCTTCCTCTCCTCAGGTGACAGGGTGATGGATTAAGCCCAAATAAACTCGTTCATCTTTCAATTAGAGCCAGTGTTGAGGAGGTGCCAGCCATTATGAAGCTGTCTGGAAGACTGGAAGCGAGGGAGTGATGGAGAGAAGAAGAAGAAGGCGGGGTAAAAAAAAAAAAAAAAAGGGTGAGATTGAGTTATGGCATTAATGTTAGAGGCAGAGATAGAAAGATGTTTGTGAAAGACAGAGTGAGAAAAGAGGCGAGAAAGGAGTAAAGACAGTGCTGTATGTGTGAGGGAGCAGATCCAACTATTAAAACATCACTCGTGTGCTGCCATCAAAACACAACTCCCATGCCTGGCCGACCACCCACGGTCTAGCTCCCCACGTCATCACCAGCCCAGCTTGCGCTTTTACGCAACATTGCCTTTCACTGATTTGATTTTTTTTTTCTTTATTGTTGTTGTGTGTTTCTTTTGAGTCTGATGAATTTGTTCTGAGTGGCTTAATCACAGAATTGGAGGGCTGTGGAGTGTGTGGTAAGACCCTTGCATATAGATGTGGGTGTAAAGGTAAGCGCAGACACTTGTCTATTTCTCACATATCACAGTGGCTGCATACTGTATATGTTCATCATAGAGTATGAATACAGTATTGGTAATCTTATACAACAATATCTGTGTGCATGCGATAGAGAAGATGGTGGCGTTTGAAGAGACTGTTATGACTCCGTACCCTTGCCTTCATTCTCTCCCAGAAACCAATACTTAGTTGTTGGCATATTTTCATTTTTCCCCCGTTTTACTACTTCTTCATGAAGGGAATATTATGTACTGTAGGCACACAGGGACGAGTTCTAATGAATTTGAATGAGCGTCTCAATTTATTTTCCATGTTTTATTTATTTTTTCAGGGTTTGGGGAGTAAATTGAATCGACAGTGGTGATGCGTGTGCTAGTCAGGAGAAATATAGGGACATGCTGTTCTGATTAAGTTCCTGTTATGGAGCCGTTCATTATTGATTTCATCTTCCCTCACTTCTCCTCCCTCTCACATTCGCATTCGCTCCATATCTCTTTCTTCTCAGCAGGTCTCTCCCTCTTTCTCTGCGCCTCTTATTCTTTCCCTCTACTTTGCTGTCAGCTCTCATTTAAAAGCAGCACGTTGTTACTTATAACACTTTTCAGTTTAGTTTCAAACCTAATACCCAAACTCTTTTTCTTTTTCTTTTTTGCTTCTAATCCCCCTTTAGTATTTTGGTTTTTGGCAACATTGTAATGTGGAGGATTGCTTTGTTCTCATTGGAGTCCTGAATCATTTTGGTTGGCTGTTTCACTCACCCTGATAAGTGGACTTAGACAACATCCATGGTTTATTTACCAATCAGTTAGATACAGAGCTCAGGCTTTGAGCTGAGTATTATTTGTTGAAACACTAAATCAGTTTTCTCTCTGTGCCGTTGAATGAAGGAAGCTGGCATGTGTCTTGAAACAGGAATTTCCACAATATACTGTCAAAAAAACAAAACATTAATATTTCAGATTAATAATCTTTCATTTTTCCTATTTCTGTTGTGTTCAGCCCATTGTTCACCTTACCCAATATGTGATAGGAGGACTGGCACCCACTGGAACCCACACCCATGTGTCTCTGAGACTGTTGATAGGCGTTTTGGTTGTTAGGCTATCCACAGCATCAAGCTAAACCTTACAAATCTTTATTATTTCTATTATTAAATCATGGCCTGTAGATTTATAACCTCTAAATACAACACTCTTTAACATTGGAGGAATCCATGTTCATTTAAGAGCATTGTCTGGTTAAATCTACTCAAGTCCTGTTTAAACAAAACAAGTTACGTGTTGAATCTCAAAGAGGGCAGAGGTCTGCTGCCACTGAAAGGCATACTTTTGTTTAAAACTGTTCTAAGGCAGATTTAGATGCATGTCTAAAATGTTACGAAGCTCCAGCATTGCAGATGCTGCCAGCTTTCATTGTTTTACTTGTGGGGTAATGCACTTAATGCTCTATATGCTTACGTGTTTGCATGGACACTGGACAGAACCACTGTCTAATGAGAGTGGATTTTGGTCCAATCCTCTCTACACATTCTGCATTTGATAAGGAGGAGACACATGAGCCAACCATCCAAAAAGGGGTGCAGTCCTTATAATGGGTTTGATCTTTAACACCCCTCTATTTTACAAAACTGTGCCAGCTGACCTTGAAAATGTTTTACATTTCACCATGGTGTTATATATTCGCAGCTAACACTTAAGGTGGCTGTAGCTCAGGTAGAGTGGGCCGGCTGTTAATCATAAGGTGGATTTCCGGCTGCTTCTGTTAACATGTCAAAGTGAAAATCCGTTTGAGTATGCTGTAGATTATGAAGAACAACAACAAAGTATTTTCTTTAAGGTAAAAGCACTTTTGGTGAGTTTGAACCTTCACTGGAAAACATTGGTCACAAATACAGATGTGTCTTTCAAGAAATAAGTCTCAAATAAAACTGCATTCCCTGTAAGGAGCCTGTAGTTAAATCTCTCATGTGGAGGATTGAGCAGTGCAGCCTCAGTCCAGTGAGAGGCCGGCAGCTGTGTTGAGACTGAGCTATGGTTAGGCGGCAAACTGAAAACCTCTGTCTGTTGGTGTTATTATGACTAACTTCCTATAACCCGACCTCTCCATGAGTCAAGAGCCACCTCACAGAGAAAGGAATGCAGCGACAGGTTCCATGGAAAAATGAAGACGGGAACCTGTTGTTTTAATGAGCGTCTGGCCTTTTTGACTGGCTGGCCTGTTTGGCTTAACTGGCAGGGTGGGTGGCAGGCTGGATCACAGACAGGTTGACTATAGCATGATGTTTTCTCCCTGACTAATATTCTTGCCTCCTGGGCTCTTTGCTGACTAGTGAATACTAGCTGCTTGGCTTTTTGTCTGGCTCCCTGCTAAACGTGTGACGGGATCATATAAAGCACTTAATAGTAACTATACAATACTCATATTTCAGACCACTTCAGTCAGAATCCTGGCCTTCTAAACCCAAACTGTGGCAGAGTGTGAGCGGCCTGCTGAAACATCTGTGGTCTTTGATGGGAATTAATGACTACAGATAGACTGGGATTAAGGTTCCTGGATGTGAGCTCTGGGGTGTGGGGGACAGAAAATTTGGCTGGGGCCGGGGGTTGTGATTTGGGAACAAGGGGTGGGGTGAGTTAGGGGTAAGGATGTGGGTTTGGGAAACTGGGGACGCTAGAGGACTGGAGTTGAAAGTTCGGGATCGGGTGAGTGTAGGACTGAGGGATTGGGGGGGGGTTGTGAGGAGGGATGGACATGGGAAGGGTGCGGTGAGTGTTGGGAAACTATGGTCTAAGACTGGGCCAAAGGCTGTAGTAGAAAATACAGCAGAACCAACGCACTGCTTCAACCACAAGAAAATCTATATTTTGGCTGTTCCCAGATTCAGTAAGGGCTAGACTGTCTTTCTCTCTCACTCTCTCATACACACTTTGATGTGCACAAACTGCCTTCATGCTAAGCCAGTTACACTTTTGGGAAGATGATATTATGGACGACACGGAGCGCACGGTGACTCAGCCGCAGGAATCCCAGAAAACCCACAGCGGTTGGCTGGACTACATAGGGAGAGAGAGACAGTGAGACAGAGGAAGTGTGATAGAGGAATCTAAAAGAAAGACGGGGAGAAGTAAAGGAGAAAGGGAGTCATGGGAATGTGTCATTGAAAGTAGTAATTGTTGTTTCTGGGAATGAATGGTCTTGGCCTTATATTAGGTTCCCATTAGCAATGCATTAAAATAAGTATCCCCTATTAGATATTATTAAAGCCAATAAACAACTCATGCCTAATGTCAATTGACGTTCTGTCAGATCTGTATCATGTTGACTGAAGCAGTATTGATGTCTTCATCTCGGCAAAACTGTGCATGTGCTTTTAGAAGAAAAAAAATGAAACTCTGCTGTTGGAACAGTTGTTTTGAGGTAAAGGCTGAATGCCAAAAGAAACATTAGCATCAATGAATATTTCATGACCTATCATGACTAACTGTGATAATTGTACACAGCCAAATTCCACAAATGCAACAGCTGAGAATTGTCCCTGCCTGAGGTTTGAGATATGAGATGTTTGTTCCAAGTGCGCCTGGCCTCGCCGTTTTTACGTCTTTTGAGTTTGTTCAGTATTTCATGAACCTTGATTGCGATCTTTTTATAAATTCTGTCTATACTTATCTCATAGCATGCTGGTAGAATTGCTTTATGGCACAAAATAGGAAAAGGGTGCAGCGCCTCCAGTGCACACAGCTTTTAAAGTTTGTTGCAGTGGCTGATGGTGAAATAGCCAATGCCTGCTTGGACGTAGCATTACTGTGTAATCAAACACAGAAGGTTTGTGGGAATGTGGTCATAGTGTTGTGGAAACACCAGCAACACCACTGGCACAATTCAGGCATTACTGGCCATCTCTAGCAAGGTCTTTTTACAAGTCATTTTACAACAATACCGCAACTAATATGAGAACGATATATCAAGGTTTAAATATCCAACATGTCACACTGCTCTTTTTTCTCTTTGGCTCTGTGCTGTTATTGGGCCTGACATTGCGTCTCTGCTGGGGTATTTTGTCTGTTGTCCTGCCAAGCTGACATGAAGGGATCCAGAAACAGGCCAGGGATCAGCTTGAGGCTGAAGTCCAATATGCGGTACCTCCTCTGCTACTGGGCAGACACAACTGGAAGGAAGTAAAGGGTCAGGCGAGAGGAAGTGCAGTCCCATGTTTTATGCATAGTATCGCTGGCTGCGTGCCTTCGCACGACATTTTGTCTGTTCCTCTACTTATCTATCCCAGAACTCCAAACAAGCACAGTACAAATTATCGTTTTTTTGGGGATATTTCTGTTTTCTACTGGCCCATTTTCTTAATATCACAACTTTATGAGCGAGAGAGGAAGACAGAGACAGACTCGCAGCATGCATAACTGTGGGTAATGACATTTTACAGCCTTAATTTCATCCAAAGCAGAAATCCTTCTTAAATTAGAAACACTGCCTGTCGAGTTCAAAGTAAATATGAATCACGATAAAATGCAGGAATCATTGAGTACCTGAAAAAGTTGAAACATTTCTAAAGTTGTGACGCAACAACGCATTTCATATTTTATTAACAACGAATCGATTTCCCCGTGATGCCACCAGCAGTGACATACAAGTGAGATATACTGGACTCTGCAACAGCACTCGCACTCGCTCTTGTGTCAGTCGGGCTGTTAGAGGCAAGCAGATGAGTAGAAAAGTGCTGACTCACCCTTGAGCTCCTGGTATCACGTACCTTCCAAACTTTTGCAGTGTTGCAGTGACCTTGAGCGGCGCAGAGAGGAACGAGCGAGCGACTGTGGAGAATGAGGAGCTAGAAGGGAGAGAGAGCGAGGGACCCCTCCAACCTGCTTCTCGACAGATAATCTGTCAACCCCCCACTGCTCCCCTGACTCATGGTACATGGGGCACACACACACACACACATATATGCTACACACACACACACATATGCTACGCACACACACACACACACACACACACACACACACACACACCTCTCACCAGCCGCCTACTCCTGCAGCACAGCGGAGCGTCTGACAGAGGGGGTAGTTGGAGGAGAACGCTCATGCCGCCCTCCTCTCCTCCTCCTTCTCAACTCCATCCATCACACCCAACACACCATGTTCTTTCTCTTATCTTTGACTTCCTGCCTTCTCTCTCATATGTTATCTTTCATCTCTTTTATAACCTTCCTCTCTTCCTTGCCGTGGGTCCCTCGTGCTCGCTCGCTCACTCTTCGCGTCTCCTCTTTCTCTCTGACTTATCATGTGTTTTATTTATCTTTGCCTAAATCTACTGAGTTAGTGGAAAATGGAAGAAAAAAAAGAAGAAGAAGCTTAATCAGTGAAAAATGGACACTGTGGAGAACACACACTGTTCTGCAATCTAAGTACAAGCTGGAACACTCTTGATCGTATTAGCCCTGTGAAGTGCTCTAACAAACATGTGAGCAAGTCCCGGCGTGAATGGCAAATCTGAAATTGCATACTATTGATTAGCCATTCACTGTTCATCAGTGCACATGTTGTGACACTCTCTTTCTCTGTGTGACTTACACACACACACACACACACACACACACACACCAGTGTTACCCTGACAGGCGTGAGAGAGTAGTATCAATGTCTGGTCCCGTTCTCGCCAAGTGGTTGCCTCAGATGTCCCCTGCAGTCCTTCAGGACTCTACTGTACATACAGACATCTCTCTTAGGTCCACACACACATTCTGGTACAGACGTGAGCACATGCACACAGATTACATATGTCCCCTGTGACCTCACATGCGTGTAGAACACTCAACTCCTAGATCCAGGTCAGTGAGTTCCTGGATCGTGCACACTAGGAACTTTTTTTCTGGTACGTTTCAGTGGATCATCGTGTGCAAGCTGTCCTATGAGAGATTTCATTTTGCCGGGGAAATGGATAAAATAGATTTATTTTTTCTGAGTGGGTAGAGTGCAGAATGAGTCAGTGGGCTGACATTAACTGGCAATCCTGCAAATGCATCGCAAAGACTGTCACTCATCACGGAGTCACTCAACTGAGTCACTCATCACATCAAAGATGATAATTGCACTCAGTGACTTAATTGCCACATTTGGATTTGAATTATTTGAACAGATATACTGTAGCCACAAAGGCTGGGAGAGACGGAGAGGAAGTGGGAGCAATGGGGTTGTTTGGAAGGAATGTGAGGTGGTAGTAAATGTGTGCGAGAGATTGATTTGGAATACAGAGTGGTGATGACGACCATTCCCTCTACCATGTGCGATCATTTAGACCATTACGGGTCGTATTGTTTGCCTGTCTTTACTCCGCTCTCGTCCATCTTACTGCCAACTTCATTTCCCTGCTATGTGACGGTTAGATTTATAGATGTGTTCCCCCGCTGAGCCGCCGCAGGAGGTGGAGCAGCACAGATGTGATGAAGCGCTGTCCAGAATCCAAGAGCTACAGTCGAGTTCTCAATCTGTGCCAAGAACCTCGCAAATGTGGGTGGGGTGATGAGGTCGTTTTGGTGAAAGCGGCTGAAACTTCTAGAGGTGCTGTGACTAAATTCAATTTAACATCTGTGGTGGGAGATGTCCAGTTGGTGATGATCGTTTTGGATCATCTGGATGGATAAGATCTCGGGGAATAATACATCTTCACGCTGTGTTTGGAGTCTAGTGGTGGTAATGTTAAAGGTTAAAGGAATAGTCATTATTGGCTCGTATCAGTCAAAATGCCAGTGAGGTTTGTAATATAACACAACATGAGTCTGCTTTCATTTTGCTTACCACCGGGAAGCTGAAGTAGACTGTTCTTGTTAGTTTCAAAAGTTGTCATAAAACATTTCAAGAAATAATCATTGGATGGTTTTTTTAAACTTTGTCCAAGTCCAAATGACATTTACTGTACAAACCCAGCTGCTACAGTTGTGGCATTTGATCGCCTTTCAGTGGGATGTTATTGCAATGATGTGATCATATTGTGTTATCTTTTTATAAAATTGTGCTGTTCAACCTTGTGATTTCCCAGCTAACTGTAATCAAAAACTGTCAAAATGTTGTTTTTAAATAGAGGACCGCCTGACAAAAAGCATATGGTGGGACACCATCGATGTGATTATGTTCTATGTGACTCTTGCGTACATACTTGCCATAGTGTGATATATAAAGATATTCTTCATCATAATATTATTATTCGTTTTAATGTTATCACCCAGCGCTTCTTCAAGGTCAAAATGTGCATGTTTTGTATGTGATATCTCGGCAGATTTGATTTAAAATTGACATTAGGGGTACCCTCATCATGTGATAATACATATATATTAAACATACTTATAAAAGTTCCTGTTTATTTACGGTATTTAATATGCCAAGCGGACATTTATATTTTAGATGTAATCAAGTGGAAAGTATGCTGACGTGCTGAGCTTGACGGCTCTCAGATGCACAGTTTAGAAACTTGATTTGGCACCATGTCAATCCAGTGTGAACCAAATAAAATCATAAAACAATTATCCTTTTGTTTTACCAAGAGTAGTAATTCAGTCGATTGCATTTCTACCAATAGTAAAATGAGAAATGTACAAAATTGCACACAGCTCCTGCACTGAGGCAAGTGTAAGTCTGCGCACATAAAGTGACTTCTGATGTCTGACAAAACAAAAGCCATGGCTGTTGCTTAATGAAGCATTTCATTTCCATCATTGTTTCTACACCCCCACAGGATTTCAATGTATCTTTTTATTTGATGTATGTGAAGTGCAGCAGAGCACTGTATCCACATCATTTTATATAGCGAACTCTGAAGCAGTGCCTCAGCGTTCCAAATGGGCTTGTAATGAGTGACAATTTTCTTCTGCACAGAAATAACTGATGTGTCTGTGCATGTATGCATGTGTGTGTGTATGTTAATGCTCTGTGTGTGGAACATAGATAATTGAATGTAAGTGGTGCCTATCAACTGTGTTCGCATTTCTCTGTGGCATAGAAACCTACGGAGATTTGAAAACTCATTTAGCAGTGCCACTTCAAAGAAAAGACAATATTACTTAAAAACTACACTGGAAGTTGCTCTGCTGTTGCACTGTAAAGTGCACAAAAGACCTGGCGTGTGGGAAATGAATTAGGGCTGAGTTTTCAGTGTATTTCCATGTGCTGTAAGTTCGTACGTATGTGCATACATGTATTTGTGTGTATGTGCGCTCGTGTGCTAGTATGCATCTGTTCACATCTTTGTCTGGGCTAAGTGCATGTTTGTATTCACGCTAATTAGTGTGTCCATTGAAAAACAGGAAGCTGTTCCCAGCCTGCGAAGATGAAAGGCATTAGAGCTGTGTCCAGTGTTTCCTCCCCGGTGTGTTACACTGCAGCTTTGCAGGTTTTCACGATGAGATCTCCCCAACAAAGACAGAAAGAAACGGAGAGACCGAATGACTGCTACCAAGTTCGATAGGCTCCGTTTCACAACAACATCAGAGTGAAAGATAATTGCAGCCAGGTCGGAAGGTTTCCAATACAGAGCGCTGCAGAAGGCGCAGAGTTACTTGCAATTAATTATGGCAGGCGCAGTACACCATTTTCACCTGATTTAACTCAAATTACAGTGCTGCACAAACAGAAAGAATGTGAACTGCTCCTAAACTTGTACTGCAATTTAAGGCTGAAAAATAACGCAGGGTATCGCAAAGAAAGCATAATTAGATCAAACTAAACAGGACATATGAAATACACGTAGTACATACACAACAGAGTGTAAACACTGTGTGTGTGATTACAATTAGGCCAACAGTTGTAATGAGTGGCCAGATTTAATTAACTTGAGAAGAAAAGATTTAATTGAAGTAAATATTTTCCTAACATTGTTGGTCAGAACACACGTAGTTGGGGTGTTAAATGCCAATGTAAAAATGTAGGTTTTCTGTTATTAATTTAATAGAAATCTTAATGTGATCTAATTGTTTTCAGCTAATTTGGGATTACTTCGCCGTCAAATCCCTACATGCAGTTCAACTGTGCAATTTACACAGATATTTAATTGGATTTATAATGATCAACTGCTTCAATTATCAGTCATTTCAAAATGTGGTGAGTACACCTTTTGAATAAGCTCATGAAAAGTTTATAAAACGGATAATGAGTACAAATTCTAATTTAAATAAGGTGACTATGTGTCTTCCCCTTCAGATGTTATGGTTATCTGCTTTTATAAAAGTTGATAGATGAATTACGACATAGCATATTGGCCTGAAGAAGTTTTATAATTAAAGTGGAAGGGATTGTATTTTTTCATGCTAACGTGACAGAAGTAGCTGAAGGGGACAACTCTCTAAGTCTAATTAAACAAAGAACCTATTCATAATATGCCATGAAATATTTATTATGTGTGCCAGATACACATTCTCCAATTTTCCCCTCACATTATTACTTGAGAGAGGCACAGCTAAAGACTCTCTCTATTATGTTTGTCTGCCCTCGCAGCACAAATCAGGCCAGGTCTCTTTTATTTTTGATGTTTCAGTGAATCGGCTTTTGAACGTGCTTTTGCTTCTTGCAACCTTAGCAGCTGCTGAGCTTTGTTTTTCTCCGACCTTGTGAAAAAAGCGTTTTACTTTGCTTCTCGATCCCTCTGATTCTTAATGATGTAAATTGTTGCCACTTTTTGAAACGAGGCGGCTTTCGTTTAATTTGAGGGTTTGAAGTTTCTTTCCTGACAGACTCTGACTCCCTGTATGTCAAATATTCAGCGTAAGGATTGGGCCAATGAACAATGAAACTCAGGGGATCTGTCATAAAACATTATTTTCCAAACACTTCCTCCTGTAATCAGTAATCGCTGACTCAGTATGGCGTCCTGCACGATACCGGACGGTAAGTGGGATGTTGTTTCCTTGTTGAATACTAAAACTGGGCGGTTAAACGCCACAGCAGGACAAGGACAGTATAACTTAATGGCTCCTTTTTACTGCAGTTGTTAGGTCCTTGCCTCGGCCCCCAGTGAGCAGTATCTTTATATTCAGCAGCAGGGACAGCGGAGAAGGTAAAATATTGTTTTCACAGATTTTTCTTTTATAGTTAACAAGGGCAATGCATGACATATTTTGTGTTAACAAGGGAAATGCAACCCCCCTCCTCCCCCCCTCCTCCAGCCCCACTCAAATTGCCCCTCTCCTGTTAAAAGCCACCGGGGTATGAAGCAGAAGCCGTCGCTGTGAGGAATGAAGGCCATTGAGTTAAGCTTGTTGAGTTTAATGGAGCAGGAAGGCTACAGTAGAAGTAATGGCTGAGGGTGAGCTTAGCTACACGGCTGTCAGGTACCGCAGGGAGGGGGAGAGGAAGGTTATATCCTGCAAGATACTGCTATCTCTTTTACCACTGACACCCATTCGTGTTTTACATTGAATACTGCATTTTCATTGTTTTGGCTTTGTTTCTTCTTGGGAGATACATTTCTGTAATATTTCTGCAGGGGAATGAGTATTGCTTGACAGCATAGCAGCGCAGTGAATGGAAGTATCACAGCTGATTCTCATTGGTGGTGGTTGCCTTAATGCTTGGAAAAGGTCAACTGTTAATACCCATCATTACTTGTTGATGTTAAGGCCTTAAATGGTTGACTAATTAAGAGCACATTGGCGAAAAAGAAGTGCCAAACCATGGCATTTGCTTCCGATAATATGGTAATGAGAGCTAGACGTTGCCTTTAGACACACGTGACTTATGTCTGTGTGATGGTGATGTGGGGCAGGTGTTGCCGTTGTTAATGGTCGGTTTTATGTCCGACGTGATAGTAGTTGTAGAGGTTGAGCTGCAAGTCTGATTGATGGTAGTGCAGGCCTGTCTGTGTTCTGTGTAGGCATAATGAGTTTCTTTATTAAAGTGGAGATTACTCCTCTCCTCTCCTCTCCTCTCCTCTCCTCTCCTCTCCTCTGCCAGATGGCTGCTCCTTAATCAACTCTCGTACCTCAGAGAGGTAAACACATTACGCTGCCCTGATTACACTGACTTGGCGAAGCATACCATGTGAATGTGTTTGTATGGAAGAAGATGATGGGGGGGTGCTATTAAAAGTCAGTGCAGTGGGTTATGCTCTTGGGTACCCTCACGGTCCTATTAAGACCTGCTGTATCTAGGAAGGACACACACACACACACACATATTCACTCACACAACATGGTTGCAGAAATGATTGCTCAGCATATAGGTAGAGAATAACTCATGTTCGTAATCTCTCATTCTCGGACAGTAAACAATAGCCAACTGTAGCCATCGAAACACTTGTGGCCGCAGGCCCCATATATGGCTGCACTAGTCTGTTACAGTCTGTTCTACACTGTGGTAAACTACTGTATAGTTATCCCTGCCAATAACTGAGGCAGGCAGACTGCTGTCATACATTGCTGCAAAAGCCATAAAGGCTCCTGCCATACAATCCAGCAGATCTATAAGCCCCTGGGCTTGATGTCACACAGTAATGTATGTCTAGCTGTGAAAACACTGGCTTTGAGGCAAGCCGTGTAACTTGCCTTGGCAGGGGGAACAAAGCAGAGTGGGGCTGCAGCGCTAATAGTATAGCATAGATAGTATTAGAGAACAGCAAACACGACAGTTCTCACAGGACTCGGCTGACCGAGTGCTGAGCGACTGCGGTGTGGCTCTGCATTGCTTGGGCTCTGGAAATTCTGAAGGCAGAAAGTGGGAATGCTACAGCTGTTGAGTTATAAAAACAGTCTTAATACTGAGCAAACTTAAGCTGATTTAGTTTTATTGACCTCAGTTTTTTTAAGATGCATATTCAAAGTAGAAAGGAAAGTGATTTAGGTGCTGAGTGACTGCTGCGAATTCTAATGTGGACGCTTTGGAAAACTTTGAACACAGTACAGTGCTAGAGTTGAATGTTGATTGAATGGTGTGTGTGTATATATATATATATATATATATATGGAAAAGGCTGGACTGAATGACAGCATAGAGTCACTAATCATGGCAGCACAGGAACAGGCTCTGAGCACAAGATCAATAGAGGCTGGGATCTACCACACCAGGCAGGACTCCAGGTGCAGACTGATGCAAAGGTGCCCCTGAGACAATCCAGCACATAACGGCGGGGTGTAAGATCCTAGCAGACAGGGCATACATGGAACGCCATAACCAAGTGGCTGGTATAGTATTCAGGAACGTCTGGGCCAATTATGGGCTGGAAGTCCCAAGGTCACAATGGGAAACACCTCCGAAAGTGGTTGAGAATGACCAAGCTAAGATCCTGTGGGACTTCCAGATACAGACTGACAAACTGGTGATGGCGAACCAACCGGACATAGTCGTGGTGGACAAACAGCAGAAGAAGGCAGTAGTGATAGATGTAGCAATCCAAGTGACAGCAACATCAGGAAGAAGGAACACGAGAAGCGCGAGGAATATCAAGGGCTGAAAGAAGAGTGGAAGTGGAAAGTGAAGGCAACAGTGGTAACAGTGGTAATCGGGACACTCTGGGGCTGTGACCCCCAAACTGGGAGAGTGGCTCCAACAGATTCCAGGAACAACATCCACGATCTCTGTCCAGAAGAGTGCAGTCCTAGGAACAGCTAAGATACTGTGCAGGACCCTCAAGCTCCCAGGCCTCTGGTAGAGGACCTGAGCTTGAAGGAGGAACAGACCACCTTAAGGGGCGAGAGGGGAATTTAAATTTTTTTTTATATATATATATACATAACCTTTATTAATCAGGTTGTCTCAATGAGATCACAATAACTCTTACAAAAGAGACCTGAATACAGAAAATAAAATAGAACAGAGACCAGGCACACAACAAAACACAGCCAATCCAAATATTCTCAATAATATACATACAGTTCATATTTTATCACTCTTGATTTTATGGTTGCGTAGAGGACATTATACTTCTGAAGCCTTTGTTTTCCAGAATGTGGTGCAGAATATCGGGTTGTGGAGGTGTATGTGCCAGAACGTAATGGAGGGGTAGCTATTTTGGATATCAAATTAAGCTTCGATCTAGAATAAAATAATTCGGCTAGAGTACCACGATGATGTTTAGCCCATGACGCTACACATAATTAGCAGTGATGATGCTGGCCTTTGATGAGATGTAGTCAAATCCTTCATGCATTATAATTCTTTGTGGTGTGCAACAGCGTGGGCGTTGAGAGAATTAACACTATGAATATGGATGTTGGGTGAGTGTCATGAGAGTAAATGTGCTTACTCTATTGATTAAATCTCCCATCAGTCACCTAGCAGCATGGACTCTGTCGCCTCTCTCTCTCTCTCTCTCCCTCCCACATCTCTCTACTCATCTCTGTCAAGGCGGGCTCAGTGGAGTGGTTAAATTGTCCATAGCGCGTAAACGCTCGTTTATAAAAGCCGACAGACGTGGCGGTCGTTGGGTGAAATTAATTACCCCTCTGAGCCACAGCAAGCATGGGCCCTAGTCAGTCAGTCACAGTCCACCACCTCCAGGGCCCCATACCTGCAGAGCGGGAGAGAGAGAGAGAGCCAGGGAGAAAGACATGAGGTTTGCAACAATTAACCTGATTTTAAAAGAAAGGGATGAATAAAAATCGAGGTGTCGACATATTTTTAGTTGATGCATGTTTTCTTTTTCTTTTAGAAACAGGAAGACGCAATGGCCCCCAACGGACCCACGAACCACCAGAAAACAATGGAAGTCTAAGTAATAAGAAAGAAAGTCTGAGGAAAAACAGTGCAGGCATCTGGGCTATTAATCTGAGTTGCACATTTTTAGCTGTGAAATATCACTCCCTTTCCACATTTTGCACGAGAAAAAAGATCCATGGAGAGTTTGCGCTGACGCAGCCCAAGACGATAATGTGATGCACGCCGTGGTGACATCAAACTAATCAGAATGTACTCATCTTCAACCAGTGTAACTTAATGGACGTCAGCACTATATCTGATGCAACGCGTCTCTAACATTAATAAAAGCTTCATCTCCTGTCTTATTTGCATAATTGTTCAAATGAATCCACTAACACGCTGTTCTTTTTTCTTTTTTAATAAAGTGATGATCTGTGTTAAAGTGAGCTGTGGCTTGCTGTTGAGAGGGGAAAGGAGGATCGGAGGAGCGGGATTTGCAAAGGGCCTAAGGTGATTTGTCACCATTTTGATTCAGTCACGTAATTAAGCGCACAGTGTTGAACAAGGGGTTATTGGTTTGAAATGATTTTTCATTTGGCTTTATGGCCACGGAGATGGTTTAAAATGTGTTTCTCATATTGTGTAACTTAATATCTCCTTCTTCTTGTCTGCCTGTCTCTTTGACTGAGACATCAACATGCTCCCCCCCTTCCCTTAATCTGCTTACTGTTGGTGTCCATTACGAACTCTGTGCAACCCATTTCAAATCCTTTGATGTTGCTATTGCCGACCCTCAATAGTCAGCCACACACTGAAAGTGGATTATAAATGTGTGCCAAGGTTTCAACTGGCCTTTACCCCAGGGAAATGTTAGACCTGCACATGGTGTACTCTGCCTCTTGCCCAATGCAAGGCGGGGGGGGGTTGCTGCTAAAAAGACTAATACTAATACTAGTTTTGGAACTGGTCCAGTAGATCTCCTCCACTGCCATCCGCGAACGGGCTGCAATGGCTGCAACCATACCCTTGTGGGCAATTGCGCCCGTGAAAAGTACGTCTACTAAAAGTGCTTGTTTTTGCCACTGACAGGCTCAGGCTCAACGTGTCTGACAACATTATGGAGAGGATCCCTACAGAGAGAGAGACCATTTTGTTAAGCATAAGATACTTTTTCTTTAACCAGAAACAGAAAGTCTCGCTCAAGGAAAAGTCTATCTCTGAAACCCCGCGAGAGGTTGAGTTGTTGAGTTGAAGACGAAAGGATCTTACGCTTTAACAAAACGGTCCATCTCTGTAAGGATCACACTGTGATATTGTAGGCTACTGCTTTGTCAATACTAAATAGAGGTGAAAGAATGAACAAACACTGTTTTTCACTGTGTTTTTCTTTCACTTTTGTTGTGTGCTTCTTCTATGAGATCATATCGGTCCTTTGAGAGTCCTTCGTCATCACAAGGGGGCATCAGTCCAGCATTGTCTTTTACTTTCCTCTGGAAGGATTACTTCACTTTCTTGTCAATCTGACAATCTGTGAAAATGTGTGTGTTACGTAAGAGTCATTCACTACGCTACGATAGATTCATTTCATAGACATGTTTGTCTGTGAGTGTCCACACTTTTACACCTCATACACACAATGGGAGCAGTCTGGAGCTCAAGCTCACTTTGGCATTGTGAGCAAGAGCAGCCAGGCATCCAACCACCAACCTTCCAATTAGAGGCCACCCAGCTCTGCTACCTGAGCTACAGCTGCACATTTGCTTACTGACCATGTGTGAATCAGGTTGAAGCACGTAGCTTGAATGTGACATAGATGTTAGCACACGCTTAATGCTAAATTGCCAAAGATACCACTTCTGTTTTCTTAATGTGTTTGAACCTGAACTCCCCTGATTCAATTTCCTGGATGAAAGAAAACTAAAACAGTTTACTCTGCATTCTCTGCAATCTCTGTGTTTATATCTCAGGAGACCTGCAAAGAGACAAATTCCCTCATGCTGTGTGTGGCAATTGGATGTAATAGTCCATTTACCACTGTAAATCTGCTGTGTGCAAATACCACAGTGTGTGTGTGATGCTATCCTGGCCAGTGTTTTCCTTGAAAACCAACCAGAGCAGCTTCTGTAAAGTAGGACTATCGTCATCATGACCTCTACTGTTTTCCCAGCTGTATCTGAGCTAAGATGTGAGGCTTTCACTGCTCTTTTTTTTTTCTGGCTCAGTGTTTGTTATACATCTGGTGGTCAGCGATGAGAGGAAGACATCCCTGAGTCACAGCGTGGCCTTTCCTGTTCCATTTGAAAACTGCTTTGATGACCAGGGGCTTTAAGAACACACGGTGTCAATGAAACACTTTGATATCTTGCTCCAGCTGTCAGTTTATGTCTGGCATTCTTCAAGCGCTGGACATGTTATAATAGGAGTGGAAAAAAGTCCCTCCTTAGAAGAAGGTCCTTTTTGCAAAGAAATGCAGATGCACATTCGGTCTTTCCCAGTCAAGTAGGCAATTAGATTGTGCTTAAGACATAATAGAAGTCTGTTTGATATTAAAATGAATGCAATTAACCAGTGTGTATTTACCACCACCATTATGGCGGTCTTGTCACTCCACAAGGTAATTAGCATGCTTTATCATGGCAGCAGAGTATGGAGTGCGATGTAAAGATTGTGCCTCTCATAATAGGACTGTACTGTGCAGCTGGAAGGATCAATTCTCTCTCTTTGTTTTCCCAAACTGCGGTGTCAGCAGAATCTTAATTTTTCACGAAAACTTTGGCTGTGTGCTCCTCATATATAGTAGAGACACACAGACACCTGATCTCCCTGTATCCCTCCATCATTTGGCATTCCACATATAGTGCCGTTGAACGAATGTATAACCCCCCTCCATCTAAACTGCTGAGCTCTGTGTGCATACATTGAGGAATGCACACTCCTTAACTGCAAGTGCAACGCAATCGGTATAGCCTGCATTTGTGTACAAAATGCTACACCTTTGCTGTTTATTTCACTGTAGAAGTTCAAGGCCGGAATAACTGCGAGATGAGATCTTCCTCTGCCATCCGGAAGAGCTCAGATCGTGACAGGTAGCATGTAGCAGGTCAGAAAACAGGTAGTAGCCAAAGAGAACGCACAAAATGACATCTTATTAGAGGAAATCTTCTTGTGAATGAAATATTGGATAGCCTTGAAAACAAACTGATATGATCTTAATCGAAATATTGATTCAGTGGCATTGAGGACCGATGGTAAGCTGTATCGATCGTTCTGCCACCCCTGCTTGGTGGCAGTGTTTGCACTGCACATAACTGTCATGTGATTGATCTTTTTGTGGCATTTAACATAAAGTGGCTTTGCAACATGTTAACGTAAAATGTATCCTGATTTAAACAGGCCACTGGGTTTTCCACTGGATGAACGCATGTTACGTTATGGCAGGTATTTGTGGCATTTATAATATATTGGATAAGTACAAATGTTGTACATACGCATTTAATAAAATTAGTTTTAACGTTTTTGCTTTACCTCCACTATGTCTGATGTAAGCTGTGCAGCCTTTTTACACGATGACTAACGTCCTGCCTGCACTCTTTTGGGTGGCAGAGAATGTCTGTCACTGCTGTTACTGATAATTATGATCATACGTGCCATCACAAGGTCCTTCAGATGGCTTTTAAAAACTCTGCAAAAGCTAGTGGCACCATGTCAGCAACATTCAATGTTAAACTGGGTCAACTGTTTCCAAAACCTTACAAAAATAGATTCAATAAAGTAACTTCTGATTTAGAGCAATGTAGAGCTAAAGATGGCTGTATAAAGTGTACACACACGACAGCATGTAATGTATGCAGTCCTGAAGACGCACTTGTTTCAGTCCGTGGAATAAATAAACTCAATTTGTCACATGGTTAACAAGGCAATACAGATGAAAATGAAAGTACAAGTGAGTCCAGGCTCGCCTCCAGGCATGGTGTTGCTGTTGCGCTGTGTTACAGGGCGTCAGAGAGCTGTTTCACACACCAGTGCTGAGGTAAGACAAGACAAGAGCCTGCTTAAGCAAAAACGGTAGTGACACCACTGTAGTTTCACAGTTGTAAACTGTGAACACTGTCATCGTCAGTGGCGTGCACAATGTTTACCCAATCTGGAGCAGCATTTATATGCTCAGCGTTTATGCCATCTTCACACTGGTTAGTATGTTGTGAGGGCGTCGGTGCCAGTTTAATTGCTGTCCACGCTCCTTATCTTGTCTGGCACGTCCTAAATTGGCTCAAACATGTTTAATGTTTGTGTTGGTGAGTGGCCAAACAAACTTCAATTCAAGAGCACTCTGAGATCTGAGATTTTACACAACAGCCTTCTATTTACTGCACTGGAAGGTGCTTTGTTGTTAGTATATCTCTGAGCCAAACATATCATTACTGTGTGTTGTATAAGCTGACAGGAGGATGCTATTTAAAAAAGAAAAAAATAGACAAACACGTGGGCAAAGTGACAGAAAAACTCTCAGATGGACACACAATAGCACAAAGACAGCGGCGTGTTTTTGCAGCGTGGCCGTTTTAATTGCCCACAAGAAATAAAGCCCTTATCTTAGAGGAGGTTTTGGGTTTGCATTCTGTTCTCGTGCCCCATTTTTCTACTGCAGTGAACTTGCATTGTCTGCCAACCCTTGTCTCTTTCACACACACACACACACACACACACACACACACACACACACACACACTCTCACAGACATGCACAGCTGCAGTCAGAGGGCAGAGCAGTCTTTTCATGCATGGCTCACTGTGCTTATGTAAGAGCTCTACTTAAACCTGGTTACATCACAAAACAGGCAGCACTGTGTCAGTGGGTCACTGTGCCACACAACCACTGAACTTCATACGCTCTTATGTCGGGCCCTTCACTGGGCATGTGTGAACGGAGCATCCCCGTGTGCACTGAGGCGTTCAGGCACACCTTTTGGAGGGTCAGGCAAGTCTGTGTGCGTGCACGCATGTATTCATATGTGCGAATGTTGGTTGTGCCAGTTGACTGTGAGAACGAAATGGAAAACATAGAACATGACTATTATGTTGCTCAGCTCAAGGAATCCAAAGGCAGCTTTTATTATGGAGAATGTGCCATTGCTGCGCCTACAGGGTGCCAGTAGGGGGGGCCTCTCTGTTCCCAAATTCTACTCCTTGTGCATCCTCTTCTCACCCTTTACCCCAGCTCGTGCCCTTCTTACTCCCTCCCCAGAATTCTCCGCCTTTCTGCCAGCAGAGCAGCCCATCTCTGTCGCCCCCCCAGTTTCTATTTAGTGCACACACGCATATATACACACACCCCGGGGTTTGAACGAGGGCAGGGCCAGCCACTCCCACTGCTCTGTAGCTCCATGAAAAACACAGAGAGAGAGAGAGAGAGAGAGAGAGAGAGAGAGAGAGAGAGAGAG